>VDFB02030026.1:0-12037 GCA_007258455.2 Sequoia sempervirens | reverse complement strand
AATTAACATCAATTGAAAAGGATGACAAATCATTAAGTTTAATAGTCCTCTAAATTGTTTAGGACTGATCCTTTCTTTGTATAGTCAATACCATTCCTACATGCACCATAGTGCCAATAACATCAATCAAACTGTTATTAGTGCAATTTGCAATCTCATTTAATGGGATGAATTTAAATACTTTATCTAGCACAAACGCCCCATTATTACATCATTTTAACATTGAGTTTTGATCCAAAATGATTTCCATCTAGTTGTTTAACTTATTAAATTTTCTATTTGCCTGTCTCACCAATCCCTTTGACACATAATAAGTATGACCAACCTCAACCCTATCATAATACAATTCTGCTATGTCATTAAAGCACATAATTCATATTTTCGTTCCCTCATTTTCAATAATATCAAAGCTGAATACTTGGCCCTCACGCCCCTATTTGTTGTAATGGTGCATATCCCTCTTTGTTGTTACTCAACCTTTTATCGTCCATTTGGTTTGGTAAACATCCAACCCTTTAATAGGGCTGATATTCATAGGAGCATCTTGTTTCCTTGGGGATATATTAATTCCAAAATTTGAGGCTCATTTGGATGGCGAGGGCGAGTCACAACCAACTATTTGTTCTTCTTGATCTCCAAAAAAATATCTAGGTTTTCCAATTAGTTGGAAATCTATATTTTTGACATCTAGGGATAGTATGACAATTTACCTGAAATGAAATGAACATTAAATACTTGAAAAGGTAGTCCCCACAAACAAAGAAGTAGAAAAATACAAGTACAAGTAAGGAAAAACTATATCTAACCTTGATTCTTGCAGCTTTCTACATAAATAGTTTGTCAAGCATAAAATCAAACCTATTTTCAATGCTCCTATAAACAAAAAGTCATTGTATTTTGTAGGAAAAGTTCCTATCTGCATGTGGGTTCCATCAAAGAGGACAACTTTGTACCGGTCAATTGGTCTTTGATCACCTCCTATTTTTTGGAAAGACATTAGCTAGAGGACTAGAGATGGGACAACATCTCTAGCATCTATAGATCATATCACATGTGTTCTTAAGGTTGGATTCACATTTGTAGCCTACAAGGAAATTAAACTCAGCATAGTGGCAGCAATGAGATATTTATGACTATGACTCAACTCTAAAAGAAAACAACAATATTGACACATTTGGAAACTGTGAAATTTCCCCCTCTAACACATAAGTCACTCCCAAATGGCCAAAAAATTGAAAGGGAAAGCAAAGACAACAAGTTCAAATATAAATGATTTAGAACATATATCATAGAAATTTTTAATTCAAGTGAAGCATATTCTCGGTTTATTTGGTGCACTTGAGAAAGTGTCAATATAATTGGCAACAAAAAAAAACTAAACAAGAAACATACTTACAAGACTGGTGCTCGACGATTGTTTGCCAGCCTCGGTAGAGCTAGAGGCCACCGACATTGTTGGGTCTACTCTTTTAAAAGCTGAGAGCTACAACACCGACGGCTGACTACAACATCTATGACTTCAAAACACAACATGGGCACTCAATTTTTTTGCACAGGAATTATGAGTATGACAGGAAGGACTAATAAAAATAAGGGCTTCAATGATTCAAACAATACTTAACATACAATGTGTTATTCCAAGTTTACTATTTCAATTTTAAAATCCCTCCTTTTTTTCCCTAGAGACACCAAGAATATGAAGGAAAAGAAATAATTAGGAGAAAGGCTTCAATGCTTTATATAATAGTTAATATAAAGTATATCATTTAAAGTATGCCCCTATCAAATTTTAGAAAAATAACTATTTTCAAAAAATAATAAATATTGGGAAGACCACATATGTACATTACTCACATCCACTTTGACATACATACAAATCTACACATGGAAATTTAATATTGTCTCATTTATGGCTTTTGTTCTGTGGACATAGTTGCAATATATTAAAATAGTCTATGTTGTTTTCCATAATGCAATCTAATTGTTGTTCGCTAGCTTTGGTTATATTCCCTCATTTGCAATGCATAATAAAATAGTTAATATTATAGATTTTATGTTGTTATCAAGAAGGAATTCTTGACTATCATAGCAACTAATTTCATTTCGACTATCCATAGAAAATCTAGATTTACGATATTAGATGCAGAAAACATAACTATAGAATAGTGGAAAAAAAATCTTATGATTCCAAAGATGTCCCAACAAAATAAAGTTATGGATTAGTATATATCAATGTTCTTTACATCCACCATCAATTACATACATTCACGCAAGTAGGTGGAACACATTGACCATTAGTGTGATTAAATGTCTTTACAATTTTCAACCAACCATTTTTTACTGTCGTTTTGTGGCTTTACTAGCCATCGCAAGTGAAAGCAAGGGGAACAAGCTTGTATAAGCACACATAAATTTGATCATACCATGCGAAGCTATTGTGAAGGAAGAAGTAGGTTTTTTTTTGCATTTTTCTACATTGGGAAATAGTTGGAAAAGGATTGCAAAAGTGTTGGAAATGATAATTTATTGTGCATTTGTTGTAGACGTGAAAAAATCAAGAAAAGAGAAAGCAAGCGGGAAGAGGTACACTTGTACCAAGGAGGAAGAGGAGAGATTTGGAAAAACCATCAACATTTTCAGTTGTTCTTATATACACTTGTGGACATGGTTCTATGCATGTATGTATCTACATATACATATACATATACAAAAACATCTATGCATGCAATTCAATGTTCCTAGTGCACACAACATCTTCATACAATTGTGTGTAGGAAAATGTGTTTGTAATAAATTTCTACATGTCTAGACAAAAACTAAAGTATGGGTTTCTTTTACTGCATTTGATTGTTATTTTCCTTTGTGCACATATGTATTTGTGCAAAGTAAGATGTAGACAACATTCCTATAAACTTGTCCCCTTTTTTATTGCTTTGCTAGGATAGTTCTTATTTCTTTTATCCTTAAGGGGAATTTTTGCAATAATAGGATTCATATTAAGCATAATAAGAAAGATTTCTTCCAACATTCAATGTGCTGAAAAGCTCTTGGAAGTTAGGAGAATAGCATAAACTATTTTATATCTTCAGCTCTTGCAATATCCTTCCATATTTGATTCGCAATCCAATAGTGTATGGTATAGAATATATGATGTTGTCCATAAGGCATTATCGACTGCTGGTCTATAGATGTGGCTATGTTGTTTTGTTTCTAATAAGATGCTATTGATAAATAGAATTTACTAGGTTGTCAAAACTAATATTGTTTGATTTAAGGATTGAGTGTCTATGTCTGTATATGCAGTTTCTATATGTATCTTTGAGGTTATGTGTAGAAGTTATGAATATTTAAGCTATTTATCTTCCCTTCACCTTTTCTCCTTTGGTAGCCAAATCTAATTTTGTTTGCTTGTTTCCAGAGCACCTTTTCAAAAATCAAATAGTATAGCATATTCAACAACATCCTATCAAGAAATAAACAATAGATCCTAATCTAAATGACAACAATCATCAATGTCCTATGGAATTAATGTTGTCTGCATCTACTATGACATACATACATATCTCTCCATAGCGATTAAACATTTTCCATCACTCCTATTGATAGTTTCATTACCTAGGATGTTGTATTGGTTCTGGAAAGTAGGGACAACTACATTTGAAGCAAACAGGTAGAGGTGTGGGTGGAGGTGCATATTGGGAAAACTGTTTCTAGAGTTGTGAGGACAATTCATGTTTTCCATAGGCCTTTGTTCATTGCTATTGTCTAGTTGACATTATATTGTTTCATTTGTGTTATGTGTGTAGCCACGATGGTTGGAAGGAAACATTGTTTGTTTTCTATCTTGGATTACCACTATGAATTATTGTTTTTTGCGGGCTTTTCCATCTGGGCCATTGTTTAAAGCATCATAGTCTTACAAGAAGATAATGTTATTTTCCATAGGTCATTGTTCATTGTAGCTCTCTAGGATTGAGTATATTGTTCCATTTATCAATCCAATATATCCGCAATGGTTGCAAGGCAATTTTTTTTTTTTGCATTGAATTGCTAGAGTGAATTGCTCTATCTTGTGTGTTTTCTCATTTGGGCAACTATTGAAATCAGTATAGTTTGGAAAAGAATCTATGTTATCTCTAATAGGCCATTGTTGATTCTTTTTCTCTAGATTAGGCCATATTGTTTCACTTATAATCTCCATGTAGCTATATTGTTTTATTTATGGCTTCCGTTTTGTGTGAATGGTTGCAAAATAGTTAATCTAGTGTATTTTTGGCGAATTTTTCCATCTAGGTTGTTTTTGAAACCGATATTGATTCATCTATGGTTCGCATTTTCTGGTGAAGGTTTTGAATCGGTCTGTTACTGTGAGATTTATTTTTTTTGTGGGTTTTTCATGCGGGTCACTATTGAAAGGAATGTTTTTGTGGCGATGGTTGCAACACAATGAAATATATATATATATATATATATATATATATATATATATATGCATATATATACATATATATACGTATATATATAGTTAATGTTATGGAGTTCATATTGTTTTGTATAAGGCATTGTTTCCTATTGATGTCCACCTTAGGCTATATTGTTTCATTTTTGGCTTCCATTTACTGTCAATGGTTGCAACGCAACGAAATAGTCAATGTTATGGAAATTACAAGTAACATCTACCATTAAAATCCTTACAAAAAATAGCAAATTTCTTTGCAATTTTTAACAAGGCATTGTTGGATCTGGTTGTGCGGACTCGCCTTCTATTAGAGGTGCGAGTGAGGAGGAAAAATGACTTTGAACATAGAACTCCAATTATCTATTGTGGAATTTTTGTGAAGATGGTTGCAATCTATTATGTGTTTTTTAGCATCACACAATAATTGCATTCCCATGCTAGATTTGTAGCAATATATTGCGCATATATATGTAAACACAAAAAATAGATATGGAAATGTAATGATATACAGTTTGTGTCAATTTCCATAGAGCATTGTTGCTTGACATGTGGTGTGAATTGTTGCAAGGGTAACATTGATGAACAATGGCATGAGTAGATTTGGTTGTATGTCATAACAGTTACAAACAACGACACTAACTGAACCATTGTTGGAATTTTAAACCATGTTTCTGCTACTATATCAAACATTGATGCCACCATCTCTATAGAACTTCTTCCTTGAGTAACTTCTAAGAGCTTTTCAACATGCTATACATAGGAAAATTGATTCTTATTATGCTTACTATAAACCCAAGTATATACGAATGTTGTCTACATCTAATTTTGTATACATACATATGTGCACACAAGAAAAGTATAATGATGTACTACATCACATGGAAACACCTGAAAAACAAAAAAAATCATAGTAACAAACTCGTCCAAAACTAGGGGTGCGTTGTTCTTTGATCTTCAAATAAAAAGCGTTTGGTGTACTGATAGAGAAGGCCAGCAAAATGGCATGGCCATTAATTGTCATATGCTTTGTATGTAGCGTCGATGGTTGCAAGGGAAACTTTCTCTTAAAGCCCTCAAAAAACACAACAAATTTCTACACAATTTTCAATAAGGAATTGGTGGGAAATCATACAATACAGCTTGCCACAAGCATATATATATTTAAAAACTAGATTGTTTCATTTATGGCTTCTATTTTGCACCAATGGTTGAAAAAAAGTCAATCTCATGTGTTTTCTGTGAGTTTTTCCATTTGGGTTGCTATTGAAACCAATATTGATTCATTTATGGTTCATATTTTGTGGTGGAGGCTTTGCATCAGTCGGTTACTACAAGATTTTTTTGTTTTGTGGGTGTTCCATATGCGTCACTATTAGAAGTAATATTTTTGTGGCCATGGTTGCAATGCAATGAAATAGTTAATGTTAAACAGGTTGTGTTGTTTTTTGTAAGGAAGTGTTGATTGTCATTCTCTGCCTTAGGGTATATTGTTTCATTTTTGGTGAGGTTTTATTGGGAAAAGACTATATAGTTTATTCAAACCAATATTGTTTGATTCATAGTTCATCTTTTGTAGCACTAGTTTCGCATGGGTTTGTTACTGTGTTTTCTAGTGTTGTGTGGGATTCACCATATGGCTAACAGTTGATACCAATATTGTTTAATTTATGGCTTTCATTTTGTGGTGATGGGTGCAATGCAATAAAATAGTGAATGTTATGTAGTTGTTATTGTTTTGCACAACGCACTATTCACTATTGTTGTCTACACTAGGCTATATTGTGTCATTTATGGCCTCCATTTAGCATGGACTAGAAAGGAAGGTGGTAGATTGTTTCTAGATTTTTAAATAAAAAAGTATTTACTACATTAATAGAGAAGGCTAGTGAAATGGCATCTGAAATTAATTGTTGTATGGTTTCCGTGTAGTGGCAATGGCTATAAGTAGTAGCCGCCTTTTCAAGCAGTCAAGAAAATAGAATGCCTGCACAATTTTTGAAAGGGCATTTACCTATGGCTATATTGGTTTGTTTCTCAAAGGGTCCTATTGGGAAAAGGCTATATTGTTTCAATTTTCAATAATGCATTGTTGGGTGTCATTCTTTGGGTTTAACTTGTTGTTGAAGATAGTTATCAGCAAGGAGGGCAAGCATGCATTAAATACACCTTCCTAGTTATTATTTCTTGAGCCTCAAAAAGGAGTTATTAGAATGATAAACTGTATAGTAAGTGTCATAAGAATGATTGATTTTACCATTGATCAGATTGGTGAACAATGTATGTTCTTGCTCAGGGGTTTGGTAAGATTCAATCATGATCAATGACACAATATGATAGGGCCGAATGCAGGCCAAATTTTGTTCTATCTGACTTTATATTTCATAGCTGCAGGTCTCTATGTCACTGGCATTAGACGCACACAATATTTTATTGTTTGAAGACCACCTATGGATATATCTGTATAATAGAAACTTTTGTATAGGTGGTTATAGGCTATTTTGCATTTTTTTGCAAGTGGCGATGTTTGCAAAACCAAAATGAATGTTTCACCTGTGATAATTTTTTGCCAATCCTTGTTTGTAGAAAAAGCTAGCAGTTTTCATCAGTTTTTCAATGTGGATTTTTTTGTAGGCTTCTTTCTATGACCTCCATTTTCTAGCTATGTTTGCAATGGAACATAATTCTTAACATAATCCAATTTTATTTTATGCTCTATTTCTCACTAGCTTGGGTTATTTTTATCCATTCATTTTTCACTCACAATATTTTTGTGCTTTGTGCAATCAACAATGCGTATTTATGTGCACCTAAGTTGAGATATATATGTAATATGTGTATATGCTCAACTTCATCAAAAATTGAAACAATACAACCTCTTCAACACCACCTTATCGAAAATAGAAAAATGTAGCCTAACCTAGAGATCAATAATCAAGAGTCTATAATGCAATCAAATATCAACTATATAACATCAACTATTTCATTCTAATGCAACCATAACCACCTAAAAAAAGGCCATAAATCAAACAATATTGGTTTAAACAATGACCAAGATATATACATACATATACATACATACATACATACATACATACATACATAAATACATACATACATACATACATACATATATATATACGTATGTATGACGTTCCTTTATCTCCAAACAACAAATTCCTAGATATGCATGCAATGCATAATGGTGGATTATATTTTTATGCAGGTGTGAAAAAATAGGTGCAAACAACATTGATATGCATATTAGCGTATACATAAAGTATAACAAAAAGCAAGAACCATGTTTCATCTCACATTTTATCTACAAACTATCAATCTAACAAATCCTTATTAAGGCCTAAACAAATAAGAAGCATATCTAAATACACAAGAAAACAGCTAAGAATTCCTTATCAAGGAAAACATGAACTAATTTGTTACTTTGAAACCATTGGAACAACATAGAAACCATAAGTCAAACAATTTCTTCAAGGCCATAGAAGAAAAATCAACAATTCGCTATGCAAAGTAGCATATAGTGTTTTATTACTTCAACAAATATTAAATGTTGCACCTTTGAGGCATCCTACTTTCCAATAATCGACTACTAGACATATTATTATAAGCAAAAATGGCAAGATCATCTTCATTGAACCTTAATGTCTTTATTATTTCAGTAAGAATAATTGAAATGATAAATGAAACAATTTATTCAATTCAATAGGATAAAAAACAACAATTCCCTATGGAAAATAGCACAAAGTGTTTTAGTACTTCAACAAGTATTAGATGCAAAGTCAACAAAAGCGGAGTGCAAGATATCAACCAATAGGAGAAAGACATATGCACCTCTGAATCCTTCTATTTTCCAATAATTGAATTTTGAACATATTATTATAAGCAAAACTACCAAAATCATCTTCATTGAACCTTAGGGTCTTTATTATGGAATTCCATGACTAAATATTTGACTCTCAGGAGCTTGTTATGCCAGTTAGTGATCACATGAAGTATGTATTGAATTCATTTCAATAAGACTTATATATTAAACAAAACATTATATAGAAAGGTGTAGACATTCAAAAAATTAACATTATGCATTCAGGGTCCATTCATATCAAGTAAACCATGTTTCATTCATTCATTGACTTATTAAATTAATCAAGTTCACCTTTATCTCCATTCTATCCGTAAATTAAACTCATTCTAAGGATGTTCATTTAAATAAATCAAACATTCATTAAATTGAAATCCAAATGCATATTCCATCCTTTCTAAATTAAATAAATCAAATATATGTTTCATAAAAGTCAAATCATCCTAATCATCATTATGCTAACCTAATCCTAATTAGCCTAATTCCAACCACCCACCATCCCTCTTGATAATCCCATTTGTACAAATAAATCAATTTATTGATTTATTAAACCCTATTTTCTTTCAACTTGGCATATAAAAATAGAATATTCCTCAAGTTCAAAATGATGACAAGTTGACTTGTCCCCTCCAACATTTCATTAACTGCTCCATTTTCATGTTCCCCTCTCAACATTTATTTCACAAATTTGAATTTGAAACTCCCTCTCTTGGGCACATTTCCCAAATCTTGCACATCCCTCAACCTATGGCAAGTTGACAAGTGGCCTCTTTTCATTGGTCTATTTTTAGTCCCACATTCACCCATTTGGCTAATCTCTTATCAAGAAAATCTATAAATAAGGACATCATTCTTCATCAAAGGCATCCACATTTTTCATGCAAAGTTACTCTTGGTTTGAGAACTAATTTTGCTCTTCATCTCCATTGCATCTCATCATTTTAGCTTTTGAGCAAGGATTGGGAAAGGGTCATTTGCACATTTGACACCAATCCACTATGGAATAGGTACTTGTTATGCTTTCATAATGTCTTTAGATTTCTCTTGTTATTTATTGCATTTTGAAGCATTCACATGTTATTTCATAGGAGCATTTTGAGGAATTTGTAGACCACTAACCCATACTTGAAGTTTTAAGTGTTTGTAGATTTTAATAGGTGCTCACACGTGGCACTAGAAGGAGGGCTGAACCTGATAACATGCTTATTCTTGATATCTACATCTATTTACCTTTCTACAATATGTTGTTTTTCTAATATGTGCAGCTATGAAGATGAGGTTACTGTTGTTTTGTCTTTCCAATAAATCTTCCTTTTTTTTTTTTGTGCATATTGTTATTGTCTCTTCACATTCACTATTGTTTCATAAATAAATTTGTATTATTCAGTATTTTGTGGAGCTTTACATATCACCACTCGCATTCATGAGTCAATGTGTTCCATGGGGTAATGTTTCTTCCTTTGTTATAGAATCAATGTGTTTCATGGGGTAGTGTTTCTTTAAGGAACATTTGTTACATATTCTACGTGCCTTCTCCATGTTCCCATCTATTCGTTGGATTTACACTACCAAAAGAATTTGCTGCGTTTCTTACACCTGCTATTCGTATTAGCCTGAAAGTTCCTAAATATCACTTATTCTTGAGTTGCATATAGTTCCTCATACTACACATGTGACCTTGCCTCATGATTCATGCCAATCAAGCTAGAAGTATTTTTGTTTATGATCTTGGACTAGATAACTAATTCATGGTGCAACCAATCTCAAAGTCTAGGAATTTAATCCAAAATTGTTGTAATGGGCTGTACTCACCGGCCCACACATTTATTGGCAGCTGAAGCAAAGTTCTTGTTTCTCTTCTTTCACTTTTATTTTTTTGCTACAAACCGTATCTCCTCGTAACGTGATCACTCTACATTCCCTTTGTTCGTGTGCTTGTGAAACTCGTCTTGATGGAAAGGCCTTTTGGGCTCACCAACCGAAATACAAACTTGGGAGAGGCAGCGTGTCCACTGATCATCAGGGCTTTGCAGCTACTCATTTTGCCTGTTGATCCAAATAAATCACCAAAGCACTTCATTGATTATACATGCCGATATTCGTGGTGGCTGTAATCCCCTAAGTCATTCTAGGTTGATACTCCATCGATGAGGGTGCTATGAGCTAGGTGTGAGCCCATAAGTGATTATTAACTTTCGCACCAACTTTATCATATAATGTCCTGAGCGAAGCTTTCGTCTGCATTCGCTCACAATGCCTGGCCAATAGATGAACACGTTTACCTGGTTGTCACCTCTTACCTACCATATTAGTGCATTCAAAGCTTGTTATTATGGATTAGTGTGTTTGGAATTTGTCATAAATGGCTATGAGTCAATATGCGTTGGTTCTTTAGTTTGCTAAAGCTATACATTCAAGTTGATTTCTGACTTTATTTTGAACACACAGTCCTTATAAGAACTAAAGATATGAATTTTCAAATATGACAAGTGTAGATTCCAAGCAGATATACTGGCGTATAGTCTTTAGAGCTTAAAATACAAACATTTTGATCTAAGCTGGCATACTCCTCAAAAGATCATCCAATCAACCTCTTTTTACACAAGGATACGCCATCAACAAAATGCATTGACTTGAAAGTTTTTAATAATTGCAGCTTCAGCCTTATATCTACTAACAGACCTGCACCATCACTTCTGCGCCCTCACACCTGACAGAAAGAGGGGTAGTTGTAAGGTACAATCCGGTCTTGAAGATTTCAATATTGCAGGGTTGTTGGATGTGTTCCATACTGAAGTGCTTAAATTTAGGGATACGTATGACTCAATCTTATTTCTTTTTGCATTGTGCTAACCTTAGTGGTGGTGCAGGTACGAAGATATTAATTTCTTTTGGCGCGATCCATCGTGGATTTTTTTTGAAATAACAAAAGGAGCCTAAAATGGTTCATTATTTTTGGTGTCTTTTGGATTGGATAATAAGGAATATCTAGGATGCATCTTATACCTGACTTTTTCAGACTTAATCATTGGACTGATTGGTTCTTTATTGTGGCCTTTGGTTTGGTTTTTAATTTTGAATGATACAATTTCATACGAAGGATAGAAGGCCATTAAAAGAAGCTTTGAATGACATTTATGTGTCTTTATATTGAGATGTTTCTGCCTTTAAGAGATTGATTCTTTATTCCTATCACCTCACTACCTAGGAATATTAGATGTTCTTTAAATTTTATTCTAAGTTTGACAAGAGTGGATTATTGGAAAGGGAGACTTTTTTCCTTTTGATTATCTTGTTTGACTAATAATTGCTTTAAAATCTTTGGGAATCAAGATCTTTATTAAATGCTTTATTACTTGAAAGCGTTTGTACTCAAAATGCTTAAGAGGAAAATTTAATTGAATAAACTCAATGTTCATATAATTGTCTTTTTTTAATAGGTACAAAGCTGAAGATCAACAAAGGTACAAGGAAAGCAAAAAGTCAACAAGGAGGCTAGCAAAGGAAAAAGAAAGGAGGAATTTTTTTTTTTTGAAAACTCAAAGTGTTTTTAAACGCTTTAAGTGTTTGTTCAACACTTTTCCATGAAATTGTTTCTCTTTTCGCTTTAGGACACTAATTTTCCTTTGGGTCTAAAAAGAACAATTTGATTTTTTCCATTCACAAAAGGTTAAAATTCAAGCTTAGACACTCACTAGATTTCG
>VDFB02030025.1:0-29355 GCA_007258455.2 Sequoia sempervirens | reverse complement strand
AGTTTAGAAACTACATTCAATTTCCTACGTAATCTATTCTTACATGTTTTGAAATAATATAGATAACTTATTCAAATTTTTACATCAAGTTGCCTAACTCTAATTGTTCTGAAGTTTCATTGCCACTTAAGGGCTTGTTTGGCATACCATGATCCTGCACATACCCGAGACCCAATTTATTTGAGGCACTTTTTCAAATAGCTCACCGCCTTTTCTATGCTACCACATTTTCCATACATGTCTACCAAAGCATTTTATCAAACAGTTCATTTCCTCACTGGTATGGCTAAAAGCTTAAAAAAGGTGCTTTCCAACAAACTAATGCAATGCGGGGTAGTCAAATAACTTAACTTCATCATTTAAAAGGATTCAATCCACTTTGCAACTCAAAAACTCAATTCTTCCTTTGTTTTCAAACTTCTACCTAGCCTTCCTACTAGGTCAGCCAACCCACTTTTCCTATCAAAACTTTCAATTTTCTCAAACAACCTTGTCAACAAATCCCCAAATCAAGAACCCATCATGGCCTACTTTCACATATCAAAAAATCAATACTAAATTCTTTGGATCATTGATTCCAAACCTAGCTTTCAATGCTAAATTAGGCCTCAATTAGGCCTCTTTTTCAAAGAGACACCTCTCCAAACACACAACCAAACCTTGAACCCACTAAAAATTCAAAAGACAACCAACAAAACCTCAAATTATTCAACTTTCAGGTCTCAACTCACTCATTTAGACCCCTTTTCATATAACCATCACTTTCTTTGCAATCAACTAGAGCTTATTGAAATTCTTGTTCCCTAACCTCTCACAAGCTTAAAACCACCTCAATCAGGCTTTTATATGTCTACACATGCTCATTTTATACTTCTCTTATGCTACCCTAAAGTCTTTATGACACTTCCTTCATGAACCTCTCACTTTTCACTTGTTTTCACCCTTTCTAACTAGGGTTTCATACTCTCTTTCTCACAACTAATGATTCTTGGACTATTAGGTTTTAAAAACTTTTCTAAACACATATAATTACATAGATCTCATGAGATTCCATTAGTTTCTCTATCTCTTTTTTCAACTGACTCACTCTAGCCTTGCTCAAAGGCATTAAAATTGGTTTTTACAACAAGGCAACTTTGAGAAACTCACCAAATATCCTTCCCAAACATAATATATATCTTCCACACCTACTCCTACATTATTCAGGTCCATTCCACCAAGAAACATTGGGTACAAAAAGGTGGAATGACCTGTCAAGTCATTTAAGCAATCAAACCACTAAACCCCTATTTTCTGACTGCCTAGAGTAATCAAGCCACCAAAAGCTTGAAACTCAATATCAAACACTCAAATTAGTTTTAAATTGATTCCAAAACCTAAATATTTCAATTCACACACATGACATATGTTCTACCACCTATACAGAACCGTACACTAGCAGATAATGAAGGAAAACACAGAAAAATAATAGTATAACAGTGATATTTTATTAGTTTTCTCCTTCAATCTCTCCAACAACAACTTACATCAATGGATCATATCATTTTTAAACATTTCCCAACCTTTCCAACTTCCTACAATGACTCAATAACCTCTACAACTACTTTGACCCTTGGCATTTCATGCCTTTACACCTTTTTTGCATTTTTACAACATTTGAAATTGACAACTTTGTCAATATTTTGCAATTTTGCACTTTATGCCTAAATTAACTAAGACTATTACAACCTCCAAAATGGTTATTTAAGCCTTATTACATCATAAAAACACCTTAACCAATTCAAACTCCTAAATTTTCCTCATGGAGGCACGTGCTTGCAAAGGTGCACCTGCACGACAAACTATGGATGCTTGGAAAAAATCTATCAAAGCATAATAGTAAGCAATAACATAGACAAGGAAATTAGTAGTTTGAAAAAATACCTCGAAGAAATGTGGTCTCATGTTGATGGAATGCCATTCCATCACCATGAGACCACATTTCTTTGAGGCATTTCTTCAAACAACTCACCACCTTTTCTATGATACCACATTTTCCATACATGTGTACCAAAGCATTTTATCAAACTACGCACTTCCTTGCTACTATGGCTAAAATCCTAAAATAGGTGCTTTCCAACAAACTATGGATGCTTGGAAAAGTATCTATCAAAGCATAATAGTAAGCAATAATACCATAGAGAAGGAAATGAACTGTTTGAAAAAATGCCTGAAAGAAATGCAGTCTTACGGTGATGGAATGCCATGATGTGCATTTGTTTGTAATGGCATTCCATCACCACAAGACCCCATTTCTTTGAGGAATTTTTTCAAACGGTTCACTGCCTTCTCTATGCCACCACAGTTATCGTACATGTCTATTAAAGCATTTGATCAAATGGTTCACCGGCTTGCTGCTATGGGTAAAAGCCTAAAAACATGTCCTTTCGAACAAGATATGGATATGGAAAATAGTAAGCATGATAATTAGAAATATATAGTTTAATAAGTACTCAAAATTTTTGTTCATTAGCTCATACATTATAATCCATAACGTGGATCGCTATTGTAGTTTTTGTGATTGAATAATTTGTTGTTTTATTTTCAGATGTTGCAAGCAGAAACACCTCTGAATGTGATGAGGGCAATGGAGATCGGTGTTTCATATACTATAGAATCCTTGATGGCTCTGACAGGGGAGGTATGAGGCAAATTACTAAATTTCAATTTACATTCATTGTTATAGAAGTTAGTTAGTGAAAAATCAAACCATTATTGATTCATAGTTTAATTTCTATTTGGATGTTTTATATAGGGCTTCATCATGCCTCAGATTGGGCATGCGAATATTTCCCTCATGGAGAGTGATCATCAGATGGTAGTAAGGGATTATTTTGTTAAATATATCATTTTTTATAATGTAATTTCCATATATTAATGTCTTTACTTCTTATTGTAACAGATAAAAGTTCACCAAGAACTAAACACTAGGAGGAGGAGCAGGAGCACTCCTTAAGCGCAATAGAAATGAGTGATAGATGTATCACCATCTAAGGGAAAGAGTTTATTTCATGAGCATGGAGAGCAATGAATTTTGATTCCAAAGCCCTTTGTTGTATGCCTACATGGCATTTTTGTACATATTTTGTATTGGATATATTTAACATTGTATGCCTATATGACATTCTCATAAGCCTATATGGCTATTTTGTACCTATATTTCATACTTATATCGACATATATTGATGTATTCCTACATGGCTATTTAGTTAATACAAATCTTTTTTATCGATGGTGTCCATATTTGCATTCTAAATTAATGGTTCAATAGATATGAGTTGCATGTATTCAAGTGTATACTTTATAACTTACGTGTATACTTTGTGACTTACATGTATACTTTGTGACTTACGTGTGTTCCAATGTATACTTTGCGACTTACATGTTTTCATGCATATACCTTGTATTTGTGCATATACTTTGTATTAATTTGTGTATACTATGTATTTGTGTGTATGCTTCAAGGCTTACATGTTTTTGAGTACTTGTGCTTCCCTTATTCACATGTACATGCTTAACTTATTCACGTGTATACTTATTTAATCCTTTCATTAGAACATCTCAATTAAGTAAAGGATACATAATCTTCACAACACTTGCAAAACATAATATTCAGAGTAGATGAAGTAGTTAACTTCTTGACACATTATCATACAAACATTTATCTTCAATAGTCTTTAAAAATTTTCACAGCATAATCCTAATAGTGAAAAATGAATTGTTATGTTCTTGATGCGTCACCATATAAACACATCAAAAGATTTATATGTCAACTTTTTGCAATATTTTTGCATGTATTCAAGCGTATACTTTACAGCTTATGTGTATACTTTGTGACTTACATGTGTTCCAATGTATACTTTGCGACTTACATGTTTTCATGCATATACCTTGTATTCATGCATATACTTTGTATTAATTTGTGTATACTATGTATTCGTGTGTATGCTTCAAGGCTTACATTTTTTTGAGTACTTGTGCTTCCCTTATTCACATGTACATGCTTGACTTATTCATGTGTATACTTATTTAATCCTTTCATTAGAACATCTCAATTAAGCAAAGGATACATAATCTTCACAACACTTGCAAAACATAATATTCAGAGTAGATGAAGTAATTAACTTCTTGACACATTATCATACAAACATTTATCTTCAATAGTCTTTAAACATTTTCACAACATAATCCTAATAGTGAAAAATGAATTGTTATGTTCTTGATGCATCACCATATAAACACGTCGAAAGATTTATATGTCAAATTTTTGCAATATTTTTGCATGTATTCAAGTGTATACTTTACAACTTACATGTATACTTTGTGACTTACGTGTGTTCCAATGTATACTTTGCGACTTACATGTTTTCATGCATATACCTTGTATTCGTGCATATACTTTGTATTAATTTGTGTATACTATGTATTTGTGTGTATGCTTCAAGGCTTACATGTTTTTGAGTACTTGTGCTTCCCTTATTCACATGTACATGCTTGACTTATTCACGTGTATACTTATTTAATCCTTTCATTAGAACATCCCAATTAAGCAAATGATACATAATCTTCACAACACTTGCAAAACATAATATTCAGAGTAGATGAAGTAGTTAACTTCTTGACACATTATCATACAAACATTTATCTTCAATAGTCTTTAAACATTTTCACAGCATAATCCTAATAGTGAAAAATGAATTGTTATGTTCTTGATGCGTCACCATATAAACACGTTGAAAGATTTATATGTCAACTTTTTGTAATATTATTTCTTGTATACGAAATGGATTCGGGAGAAAGCAAGTTATAATTTATAATACAAATAAGAAATGGACTCAATGTTGTCCTAGACCCCCGAATAGGTCTATTTAAAAAAGAAACACCCTCTCAATCACTATTCCAATTGAAAAACACCATTGGGAAACATTTACTAGTCTGCAAATCCATAATTTTTAGGGCATGATTGGCCCTCTAACCCCACTATCCTCTAAACCCTCACTTTTCTCAAATTTCACTAGGGTTTATTGAAAACCCCATATCCAGACATCATACAACCTCAAAAACTCTTCCAACACTCTTCATTCCACCTACACAAACTTAATTGACCACCAAATTATGTTTCCCCTTGACTTTACCCACTTTTACTCCCTCAAACCTCTCTTTTTCATTCAAAACCCCTCTTTTCCCAAATAGGGCATCAGTCCATAACATAATTTTGACCTCCTTTGTCCTTGTAGACCATTTGAACACATCAAACTCCACAACCTTGCCCTATTTCCAACCTATTCTAACTTATTCTCAAGCAATCTCTTCTTTTCACCTTGTCTAGCCCTGGTTTTAAGGCCTAAACTCTAAAATTTGAATAGGGGTAGTGTTAGTAATCTCTTCCAATGCCTTTACCAATGTTATTTTCTTATTTTTACTTGCTATCCTACTTATATAATTGACTCAAATGACCCTACACTAACTCAAAACTAAAAGAAAGATTATAAAATGGCCTATCACGACCTTATTTGACATTATAATGACTAAAAACATTGAACTAGACCTTTTTCATCAAATGGAGGAACAAGGTGCTCTGCACTAATGATTATACACTTTTTGTGTGGAATACTCAAACTTCCCAACCGTCATGTGTATGTTTCTCTTTTCGATTGTTTTGCATGTCATCATAAGGGATCAAGCTAATTAAACGTAGCTCAGAGAAATTTTGCGTGTTTTGGTGCAAAAGAGAACCATGCCTAGCGTAAAACTACATATTAGGATGTGTTGGAGTAGTTTGTTTGGTCACACGAATTGCAAAACAAAATTTGCACCACTTTGCAACTTTACACTGCTTGCATTTGACACTTTTTCCATCAAGTGAAAACTAGACACCACAGGGAAATGACTTTGAGCTAACAAAAACTAAGAGAGGTTATTGTAGAGGGGCCCAATGTGATCCTGTAGGCTCAGATAGAGATTTTGTAAGTGTCATGGTTTCTGAGTAATAGCTTATCAAATTTTGCTTCCCTTTTGCACTTTGGACCCTTAAAGAATCAAACCAGTTGAACATAGCTCAGAGTGATTCCGCATGTTTGGGTGCAAAAGAGGCCCATGCCTAGTGTAAACATACCCATCTAGATGCTTTTGAACTGTCTATTTGGTCACATGAGTTGTAGAACGAAAGTTGCACCACTTTGCAACTTTCAACTACTTGCATTTGACAACTTTTTTCCAAAGTGAAATTTTGCCACCATGGGAAAACCACTCCGATATAGTGAAAACTGTGAGAGGTTTTTGTAGAGGGGCCCAACACAATCCCATATGGTTAGATGAGAAGTTTCTAAGCATCACAGTATTCGAGTAACAACATGCTGAAGTTTGTAGTCATTTTGCACTTTGGACTCTTAAGGGATCGATTTGGCTGAACGTAGCTTGGAGTGATTTTGCATGTTTGGGTGCAAAATATGACCATGCCTAGTGTAAACATACCTTTGGATGCGTTGGAATAGTTTGTTTGATCACACGAGTTGTAGAACGAAAGTTACACCACTTTGTAACTTTGCACTACTTGCATTTGACACTTTTTCCATCAAGTGAAAATCCGCCACCATGGGAAAACCACTCCAAGATAGCAAAAATTAAGAGAGATTTTGTAGAGGGGTCCAACGCAATTCCATAGGATCAGACGAGAAGCATTTCTAAGCATCACGGTATCTAAGTAACAACATGCTGAAGTTTGCAGCCATTTTGCACTTTGGACTCTTAAGGGATCAATTCGGTTGAACGTAGCTCAAAGTGACTCCATGTGTTTAGGTGTGAAAGATGACCATTCCTAGTGTAAACATACATCAGACATGTTGGAATAGTCTGTTTGGTCACACGAGTTGCAAAATGAAAGTTGCACCACTTTGCAACTTTGCACTGCTTGCATTTGACACTTTTTCCATCAAGTGAAAATCCATCACCATGGGAAAACCACTCCGAGATAGAAAAAAATGAGAGATATGTTGTAGAGGGGTCTAATGTGATCTTATAGGATCAGATGATAAGTTTCTAAGCAACACGGTATCCAAGTAACATGTTGAAGTTTGCAGTCATTTTGCACTTTGGACTCTTAAATGATCGATCTAGTTGAATGTAGCTCAGAGTGATTCCGCGTGTTTGGGTATGAAAGAGGACCATGTCTAGCATAAACATACCTATTCGAATGCATTGGAATAGTCTGTTTGGTCACGCGAGTTGCAGAATGAAAGTTACACCATTTTGCAACTTTGCACTACTTGCATTTGACACTTTTTCCATCAAGTGAAAATCTGCCACCATGGGAAAACCACTTTGAGATAGCAAAAATTGAGAGAGGTTTTTATAGAGGGTCCCAATGCAATCCCATAGGATTAGATGAAAAGTTTCTACGCATCACGGTATCTGAGTAATAGCATGTTGAAGTTTGCACCATTTTTCACTTTGGACTCTTAAGGGATCGATCCGATTGAACGTAGCTTGAAGTGATTCCGCGTGTTTGGGTGTGAAAGAGGACCATACCTAGTGTAAACACACTTATTCAGATGCATTGGAATAGTTTGTTTGGTCACATGAGTTTTAGAATGAAAGTTGCACCACTTTGCAACTTTCAACTACTTGTGTTTGACAACTTTTTCCCCAAGTGAAAATCTGCCACCACGGGGAAACCACTCCAAGATAGAAAAATCCAAGAGAGGTTTTCATAGAGGGTCCTAATGTGATCCCATAGAATTAGATGAGAAGTTTCTAAGCATCACGGTATTCAAGTAACAACATGCTGAAGTTTGCACCATTTTGTATTTTGGACTCTTAAAGGATCGATCTAGTTGAATGTAGCTCATAGCGATTCCGCATGTTTGGGTGCGAAAGAGGACCATGGCTAGCATACACATACCTATTCAAACACATTGGAATAGTTTGTTTGGTCACATGAGTTGCAGAATGAAAGTTGCACCATTTTGCAACTTTCAACTACTTGCATTTGACAACTTTTTCCCCAAGTGAAATTTTTTCACCACGGGAAAATCACTTTGAGATAGCAAAAACCGATAGAGGTTTTTGTAGAGGGGCCCAACGCAATCCCATAGGATCAGATGAGAAGTTTCTAAGCACCGCGGTATCTGAGTAACAACATGTTGAAGTTTGCAGCCATTTTGCACTTTGGACTCTTAAAGGATCAATCCAGTTGAACGTAGCTCAGAGCAATTTCGTGTGTTTGGGTGCGAAAGAAGAACATTCTTAGTGTAAAAATACCTATTCAAACACATTGGAATAGTTTGTTTGGTTACACGAGTTGCAGAATGAAAGTTGCACCACTTTGCAATTTTGCACTACTTGTATTTGACACTTTTTCTATCAAGTGAAAACTGGACACCATGGTAAAACCACTCCGAGATAACAAAAACCGAGAGAGGTTATTGTAGAGGGGCCCAACGTGATCTCATAGGCTCAGATGAATATTTTGTAAGTGCCATGGTTTTCGAGTAATATCCGTCAAAGATTGCTACCCTTTTGCACTTTGGACCCTCAAGAGATTGAGTCGGTTGAACGTAGCTTGGAGAAATTCCTCATGTTTGGGTGCAAAAGAGGACCATGCCTAGTTTAAATGTACTATGTACTTAGAAGATCAATAAAATTCATTGTTTCCTTGCATTTTTCTATATTTTTACTAGAAATATGATGTTTTCTTCAAATGTACGGTTTTGTACAGGGTGATTCTGTTCTCTTTTTCAATATCTTTCTGTTTCCATAGACCCAATACATATTTAGAAACCTATTTTGATGTTAGGTTGCTTATTTGGTGAGAAGGAATAAGTTTTATGGGGTTTGTGTTGCTGCCCCTATAGATTTTGATGGAAAAGGGCATGAAAAATGAGGTTTCACCCTAGGGTTTGATAAAATATTGCATGTAGAGGTTGGGTGATTGTCTTTTGAATTTGTGCAGGTGATTTTAAGAAGGTCTAAGGTGGTGTCAAGGTGTGGAACCATTCCTTTCAATAAACCCTCCTCATACTAGCATAAAATAAAGGTTTTGTGGTTTGGCATGGTGGAGTGAGTTTCTCCTGAGACAAATTACGAATTTGAGGGTTTGGATACATGAGAATTACTGCCCCAACAAGTTCAGGGGGATTTTGAATGTTTAAAGGTATGTTCCTTTGTAAATTATCCCTAGTTAGCCTAATGAGGATAACGAAGGTCATTTTTTATGCACATGTTCCAAGACAACCACTGTTGATTTTGAAGTATGTGTTGTTACTCAATAATGGTTATCTAGATAAATCATTTTTTTTTTAATTAATTTGAGAATTTTGTGAGAAAAGGTCTAAAACTAGGGTCTACTAACCTACTAGACAAGGCAGAGTGAAGGGTGAAAATTGAAGAGATAGAGAGTTGTTGGTTGAAACTTTGTTTGAAACTCATGCATTTGAGGTTTTGTGAAAATTGACACCCCTTTCTTACATATTCAAATTGGAAAAAACCTAAGTGCAATCCATTCCACCAACCTACTTAACCCTACATCTGTGGAATGGAAATCTTATCACTTAATGGACTCTCAAAATGTTGTTTTGAGGGTTACAAACCAGTTATGATAAAATTGTTCTTATTTCCTCAAATCTGAGTTAAAAGACTTCAAAATACTTTCAAAAGTTACCTAACTCCTTTCTTTGAAGAAAATTAATCAACAATCAAAGTATAAGGTGTTGTACAATCCACACAAGCTTTAAACAAAAAAGGAGAAGTGCTGCAAATACAAAAAACATCATCCTTTATTTACTAATTTTGCAATTTTGCAACTAATGCAAGTTTTGCATTTTTACACCAAATGACATCTTTTGTGCAATATCACTTCTCTAATCACCTAATGACCTCTTTGATACTTTGAATACATTACATATGACCTTCACATGACCTTTTTCACATTTTTTATATTTCAAAATTCAAATTTTACAAGTTTTCCTATTGAAGGCATTTAGAGAACAAGGTGCTCCTGCACCAAACATGAACTCCAAAATTACAATATTTGAGTAAATCTTATTACAAGTAAATCTCATTACAATGCTTTAGGTACTTTTTTCTCAAAATCTTTTACAATTTCACTCATACATTCGAGATTCTCTTTAAATGTCTACATCATAGGTGCTCATTATGAGGTTAACTTCAATTGAGTAACTTGAGATTCCCTCGCTAAGCTTTACATGCTATTTTATAATGGCTTCAAATTAGAATTGAGATTTTTCAAGATTATGAAAATAAGGATGTTGCATTGCTTTTTTGGCTGAGATTCTCTTTGATGGCTCATAAATCAACATTTTCTACAATGAGAGACCAATCAATTTTTAGTAGTTTACTTACAAATACACAAAGTAAAAGAGAAAAAGAAAGAGCATCCAAAATGGAAATGAAATGAAAATAGATGGAAGGAACTTACAGATAGGCATGTCAGTCTCTCAACTTAGTCACTCCTGGTCATGCATCTTCATTGGGAGTTCCAAGATACATATTACACACAACACCTCTCATGAATAGACTAACTTGAAATTTGAGATGCTCTTATAATGTCTACATCATAGTTGCTCATGATAAGGTTAACTTCAAATGAATAACTTGAAATTCCCTCTCCAAGCTTTGCACACACTTTTGTAATGGCTTAAAATCATGATTGAGATTTGTCAAGATCATCAAAATAAAGATGTTTGATTGCTTTTCTGCCTAAGATTCTCTTGGATGGCTCATAAATTTGCATTTTCTGCAAGGGGAGACCAGTCAATTTTTAGTAGGTTAATTACAAATAGGAAAAGTTAAAGAAGATAGCATTTCCATCAAACAAATTAATGTGCATACAAGTATAAATTAATAATAACCAATGTTCATATGTACAAATTAATCCAACGAACCATTCGGGTATGATCTACTCTTTATTGTGTCAAGTATTGCCTCATGGTCAAACTTAGGGACCTTCCACAAGACCTTGTTCAAAGGTCTACCCCCATATTTAGTCAAATGAACATTGAATTCCATGACAAGGTTCGAGTAATGAAGAATCTTACGATGTGTGTCAAAGTCATGAAACAACCAATGTTTAACACTCTTATGTGGGTACCTTCTAAGCCTCGTTCCAGTAACAACAACCAAACCTGTAGGGTATTTGATGTTTTCTCCATCTATAACTGGGGCCTCCAATTTATTTTTGGCCTCAACACAATAACACAAGTAATATTTTGTTCCCTCTTCATTTTCTTCATCTACAATAATTGCATAAACTTTCCCTACATTGATATGTGCAGCAAATCTCTTGAAATTAGTCAACATTACAAATACACTACAAAGTAATATAACAATATGGAATTTCAAAAACTAATCAAGAAGATATATTACTTGGTTGAACTAGATCGGATACATGGTCAAAGTCAACTAATGATTCCATCTGTGTTAGTTCCAATGTCATCGGAGGGTGATACATGTGAAGTGGGCTAAGATAACTTGTAAACCATTTTTCAATCCACTCCCCTGACTCACAATCATTCCAGGCCTGCATTGTACATGAAGAACAAAAGCATGCCATCTTCTGTGTATCCATACTCCATGAACCTGCATTTGAGCTAAGGAAAGAGTGTAGCTCACTCGATCCTATTATTGTACAACAATCCTCATATGGTGCAATGTTTGTATCATCCATCAACCAAAATATCTATGAATTGGAGATGTACCTTCATTACCTGTACCCATCAAAGCATTACACCACTCAACAATTGATCTTACATCTATCAACTTTGCACTGTCTTTATACTTTAACTCTTCTCGTGCTAATGCTCTTTTCAAGCATGCTCTTGCACCATCATGCTCCCCCTTTCCATGCCTAGCCTCACAAAAGTTCCACATATGTTGTACACCTATAATGACATATATCCTGCTTAACCAGTAGAATATGTGCGAGTTCTTGAACTATGTTGCACAATTATCCGACCATATGCTATGCCCCTCTGAGCCAAATAACTATAGAACATCTAGAAGAAACCTTGCACAAAATCTAGAGAATGTGTGTGATCATCACTAATATAAAAGTGATACTCCATCAATACCTTATTTTTCTCCTCTATACTATTAGCTGCATAAATGAACGTTATTTTTACAAATATCGAAACATGTGTGGAGTTGTAATACTATGACTGCACTTCACGCTGTGGCTGTAGAGTGTAGTTCTCTACATATTCAACCACTGATACTATGTTGCTAGCTAGAAAGGTGTACTTTCATAGCTTGAATTGTGTGTCCAACCATTGAGCTCTATGGGTATGCTTTGCATACTCATACACTATATTGTCATGAAACATGGACATAAACTGATACAATGGAATCTTCTGGATAACCAAATCACACCTTTTTTCTTGAGACCCATCTTTTGTAGCATATGCCACTATTTTATACTTCTCGAACTCTACTAGTTTTTGGCCCACCTCATATGTACTTTCCATATGTTGACATACTGGCATACACTGCAAGCCACTGTAACACTGCATGAACCATCCAAGCATGTTGTCCTATAGAATATTTGGCCATCCTCTATTTCACATAAATTTTTTGATAATAACTCTCTTGAAGATTTTGGTGGGGCTTCTATGCCACAATCTTGCAAAACATCGTTAGTATGCAATTCACAACATATAGAATGATAAACATCATAATGGTAAGAGAATTCAATATGTAGTCTACAACAACAAGTAGTTCATATGTGATTTATCTTGACATAAAAAGGTTTAAGCATTTCAAAAAATATTTGAAAATACTAATTTGAGGATAATCCATTTGAAATTTACAAAAAAATTGGGTTTGAGTCATATCCAAAAAATGCTTTGGATGTGGCTCACGATTTCGACTACCAATTCTCCTTCTTACCACATCCCTTTGATTCAAAGATGACCTTGTGTTATTCTTCCAATACTCTTCAATTAGTGTTCTCAATGCTTCAACAATTTTTTTATCTTTTTGTGGCAGTCTCCTCGAGAATGCCCATAATTCATTTGAATCGGTGCCCTCAATTCTTTGCCACCTTTGAACGACTTTTGATAAAGTTTTTCTACTAATTCTCATTTGTTCACTTGTCTTTCTAATGAGAGAGCTCTCTTTGTTTGACTACTTACCAAAGTTGATGTAATGACACGTTGTGTGACATTACTATCTTTTGAGCGTGAGGTCTTACCCACACTCTCATATGCATCCATTAGATTCTTCACAATAGTGTTTTCACTTGATGCATTCAATATTCTCAACCCAAGAGTCTTCATGATGTCTCTATACTTTATACCCCACATCATTTCAATAAATAGTTGACATCTTGCGGTCTCATTTAGCCTTTCAATGTAGAATTTCCAAATCTTATCAACATATCTTCTACAACTGCATGCTAGAATCTTACCTTCCATGTGTTGCAAAATATCCTCATCAATATTAATCAAATACTTTTGCTTTCTACATAAAATTCTAGGTGGTGTTTTCCTAGGTACATACATCTCAACATTAGGAATTTCATCAATATTTAATTGAGGTGGGATAGATTGCGTACCTTCGATCGAGGGT
This sequence comes from Sequoia sempervirens, assembly GCA_007258455.2. NCBI lineage: Eukaryota > Viridiplantae > Streptophyta > Pinopsida > Cupressales > Cupressaceae > Sequoia > Sequoia sempervirens. The sequence continues at coordinate 15,735 of VDFB02030025.1, read as the reverse complement.
GGAGTAGAAGACATACCTTGAGGTTCTCATGGGGATGATGGTATACCTTCTTCGTCAAATCTGAGTGATGATGTACTCTCAACTTAAGATGCACTAGATGGTGTCTAACCATATTCACTTGCAATAGATGGTGTCCCTCCATATTCAATTGCGGTAGTTGGTATCCCTCCATATTCACTTGTGCTTAATGGTGTCCCTTCGTATTCACTTTTTGTGGAGTGTGTGTCTCCAACTACGATATTTGAACCTGTCTTACCACAATGCTTTCGCATTCGTGCCCTTTGTGCTACCAAATCCTGTTCTCTTTTTTGACAATTGAGGTTCCTCTTTAGTTGACTTGTTTTTGTCAATAGTACCCAATTTCTTCTTTTCACAATATGCCCTCAACCGTTCTCTCTCCTTTTCTTTGAAGGTTTCATACTCTTCGTCTGTTAACTTATTCCTTCTTCGTTTCTTCGGCATGGAAGATAATTTTACTTGTACCATGGTAATGAGATGAATATTAGTTCCTAAAATATTTATCCATTCAAATAAATGAAATATATGGCATTCAAGGCTTCATAAAAAATACTTACAATCATCTTGTACAAGACTATTTCTAGCATAAACAAAGGTGGTGCAGGGGCATGCCATGATTACAAGAAAGGTAGAATTGCATTTTTTTCCTTGTGTAAATGGGGTGTTAAAGAAGGGTTTTGATGATATGTTGAAGGAACCTTCCCTATAATGGTTGTTTGAGTTTTTGCAAGGCATTTTTGAAGTGTTGGTATTGATGAGGTCTGGTAAGCCCGATTGTCAAGACTTTCAATAAACCCTAGGTTATTTGCATGAAAGTTGAGGGTTTGGTGGTACAACATTTTAGAGGTCAAGGCTCTAAGAAACAATGGTTGAATTTGTTTTTTTGTAACACAATTAGTGACTATTAGTTGATATTTGGTGAAAACAAAGTGTTTTGGAGGTACCTCTATAAAAGAGGGCTATTTGGTGGCCTAGAAGGCAGGGCAACCTATTGGTTTTCAATATTGTTGCAAAGAAACCTCTTGAAACATTTTGGTATGTTGTGTTAGAAGTTGAAGTGTGTCTTAGATGATGTTTTTAGGTCTTTGTATGAACTTCTCTAAAAGATATTGAGAAAAAATAGTGTTGGAGGGCTACAAGCCTTTAGGTGTGTGTTTGGGATAAGTTGAGTGTATAGTGTTTATGGGGCTGGTTTATTGTTTTAGTTTGATCATTTTGAGTTGGTTGGGATCTTCACCACCTAGTTTGCTATCACAGTGCCCCTACCTTCTCAACCCTACCCTATTGGCAAGCTAGTGGAGCGTTGGCAAGCTAGCTCACTCACTATATTCTGGCTTGTCAATGCGGTAGGGTTGAGAAGGTAGGGTCAGTGTATACCTCATAGAAATGGGGTGTCATGGTGATATAATCACTGTGACACCCCATTTCTATGAGGCATATGTTGCCTCTACCATCTCAACCATTTCTGAGACCGGCCTGAACATAGAGTTTTAAGGTTTGAAAGTCATTTAAAATGATGTATTGACCCATTCCTCTCACTGTGGCCACTCTAACTCAGGGAATGGGTCTGCAACACCACTAAAAAGGTGTGGGAATGTTGAGTAAATACAAGGTAGGTCAAGAGTTGAGTTGGGCATGAAGCCCTAGAGTGAAATTTGGTGTTTTCCATGTGAATTTGAGAGGTTTTGACATGCTAAAGTGAGTATTTTTTTAGGGAAGCATTGTTTCTTATTGAATTGAGTTTTTGCAGGAAATTTTAGACCTGTTTGAGGTGGTGGCATGTTTTTATAACATTGGGAAGTGTGTTTTCCAATAAGCCCTAGGTTATTTGGCTTAAAAATAGGGTTTTTGGTTTTGACATTTTGGTGGATGAATTTATAAGAACTAATTATGAATTATTTGGTTTGAATACATATAAATTGATGCCCACATGTGTTTGGAGGTTTTGTTCATGTTTCAAGATAAGTTTCTTTGCTAAAGTGTCCTAATGTGAGGCTTAGTTGGCGTAGAAAGCCTGATTTGAGAAAGTTGTTACAAAGTAACCAATAGTAGTTTGTTGGCATGTGATTTTGTACCCTGAAGGGTCCTTGAAATGGTTCAAGTCTTGGTCTAAAATAATCTTATCAAGAAGAAATACCCAATTGAATGAGTTGGAAATGGTACAAGGAAGAGTGTTGATTTGGTGAAAAGTGAAGAGTTTTGAGAATTGTGACTTGTGAATTGTTGTTGTTGGTTGATTTTTTGTGTTCAGTTGTGTTGCAGGACCTCCCCTAGTTGCATCACAATTCAAATTCTTTTACCATGCTTCCATTTTGAGCCATGATTGCAAGATAGGCTGCACCTTTCCCCATGTTGATAACTTAGCCTTCAATAAAGAGTCTTATAAAAGTGGAGAGAAGGGTTAGAATCCCATGTAGGTAGACTAATCGAGGAAACATTTAAAATATATCACAAATAAAAGTGACGAGGTAGGTTTAGTAATGAGGTAAATTTAGAAATAGAGATGAAAACCAAAATAGTTTCTAAGATCTATCAATGTGGGAGGAGTATATTCCAATTTTTTAGAGAGATGTGTGGAAATTTTGGTATCATAGACAAGGCAATGAGCTGCTTGGTATAATTTTTTGACAAAATACCTCAATGAAATCTTCGAAGAGTGGTATGCACATCCATAATAAAGGATTGATAAATGATGTTTTATTTTACTTCCTTAAAATGTATGTCATATATTTGTGTATACAAAATGTGGAAGCATACACAAGGTAAGTCAATTGTTAAATAGCAAAATGCCTCAAAGAGATGTGGTTTAAAAATGTAATTGACAAGTGTATTGAATTTTGTAATTTAAAATGTGCATTGACAACCTAAGGTTATAATGACAAACAAATAATGATCAACATGGAATATGCAGAATAACAAAAATGAAAGCAAGCCATAATAGAATGAAAGAAAATGTGTAAAGACTTCACATACCTAAAAAACTAGAGTTTCAAATGGAGGAGTTCAACCCAATTATGTAGCCTTAGCTTCTTCTTTCTTCAAACTCCTCAACAATTTGACTTTTTCAAAAGCTTGTTCCCCTCCAAACTTCAATTGTATATCATTTTTCAATGGAATTCAAACTTGAATTGATATTATATGTCTTTCAACATGAAAACTCTGCTATTTCATGCAAAGGTGGTAGAAAGATCATGACAAAGGTGGTGGAATGTGAAAAAAATGCATCCACACTTCACAACATCATCAAAAAGCTACTTTTAGTCGGAGCACACGTAGAATCAGGAGAATATGTAGAATGTGGGCCTTACGATCACAGGTATATTAAGCAATTTTACTATTTTTAGTGCAACACAAAACACGCTCGTGTTATAACATGGTCATGTTATAACACGCTCATGTTATAACATGCTCGTGTTATTTCTTCCTAAAATGGCCATATCTCTACTTCTTCAAAACACACTCACATTATGAGAAAGTTGGTTTTTTAATAGATTTATTTTCTTTCTCTTTGTCTATACCCTATATACCCTAATTCTATCTCTCTTCCCTCTACCCTTATGCCCTAATTATATCTCTCTCCCCTCTAATTTCTACCCTTAACCCTTATACCCTCTATCCTCTACCCTCTATCTCTCTCCCACTCCCTCCCTCTCTCTCTCTCTCTCGTCTCTCCCTCATCTCTCAACCTCTATACCCTCCCCCTCTCTCAACCCCATCTCTCTCACTCACTCACTCCTTCTATCTCTCTCCCCTCTACCCTCTACCATTAACCCCCATACCATCAACCCTTAAACCCTGATTCTATCTCTCTCCCCATCTGCCCTCTACCCTTAGCCGCCTGCCTCCTATATGCTCTACCTCTATCTCTCTCCCACTCCCTCCCTCTCTCTCTCTCGTCTATCCCTTGTCTCTCAACCCCTATACCCTCTCCCTTTCTCAACTCTCTCTCTCACTCACTCCTATCTCTCTCCCCTCTACCGTCTACCCTTAACCCCTATACCCTCAATCCTTAAACCCTACTTCTATCTCTCTCCCCATCTACCCTCTAACCTTAACTCTTATACCCTCTATCTCTCTCCCATTCCCTCCCTCTCTCTCTCAAGTCTCTCCCTCCTACCCCCTCTCCCTCTCTCTCAATCACTCACTCCTTCTATCTCTCCCCTCTACCCTCTACCCTTAACCTCTATACCCTCAACCCTTAAACCCTAATTCTATCTCTCTCCCCATCTACCCTTAACCCTTATACCCTCTATCCTCTACCCTCTATCTCTCTCCCACTTCCTCCCTCTCTCTCTGTTGAGTTTCTCCCTCATCTCTCAACCCCTATACCCTCTCCCTCTCTCAACTACCTCTCTCTCACTCACTCATTCCTTATATCTCTCTCCCCTCTACCCTCACCCTTAACCCCTATACCCTCAACCCTCAAACCCTAATTCTATCTCTCCCCATCTACCCTCTATCCATAACCCTTATACCCTCTATCCTCTACCCTCTATCTCTCTCCCACTCCCTCCCTCTCTCTCTCTCTCACCTCTCCCACCATTACTCCTCTATCTCTCCTCCCTCTCCCATACCCCTCTATCTCTCTGCCACTCCCTCTCTGTCCCCTCTCTCTATCCACCCTCTCTCCACTCACTCCTCTCTCCCATATGCCACCATACCCTCTATCCTCCTTTATCTCTCCCCCATCCCTCCCCCTCTCTCTCTCTCTCTCCTTTCCTCTCTCCCCTCCACCACTGCCTCCCTCACCCTCTATCTCTCCACCCTCTCTCTCTCCATCTCTCTCTCTCTCTCTCCCTCTCCCTCTCTCCCTCTCTCTCACTTCCTTTCTATCTCTCTCCCCCTCCTACCACCACCCCTATACCCTCAACCCCTAAACCCCTAATTCTATCTCTCTCCCCTCACCCCTCTACCTTGCTTGCTTTATACCCTCTATCTCTCTCCCACTCCTCCCTCTCTCTCTCTAGTGTCTCTCTCCTGCACCCCTCTCCCTCTCTCAACTCCCTCACTCTCACTCACTCTCTCTCACTCACTTACTCTCTCTTTATCACTCACTCACTCACTCCCTCTCACTCACTCACTCACTCCCTCTCTCTCTCTCACTCACTCTCACTCACTCTCCCAATATATATCTCTCTCTCAACCCCTATACCCTCTCCCTCTCTCTCACTCACTCCTATCTCTATCCCCTCTACCCTCTACCCTTAACCCCTATACCCTCTACCCTATAAACGCTTAAACACTCAACCCTAAACCCTAAACCCTTAAACCCTCTACCCTCTACCCTCTACCCTCTACCCTAATCCCTGAACCCTTAAATCCTTCAACCCATTTAGTAAACTCTCTACACTAATCCCTCAACCCTTAAACCTTAATCCCCCAACCCTATACCCTCAATCCTATACCCTCTACCCTATACATTGGACCCTTGACCCTAATCCCTCAACCCCTATACCCTCTACCTTATACATTGGACACTCGACCCTAATCCCCCAACACTATACCCTCAATCCTCTACCCTCAACCTTAAACCCTCATATCTCAACCCTTAAACCCTCTATGCCCTACCCTTTACCCTATAGGCCATAAACACTCAGCCTAAACCCTAAACCCTAAACCCTCAACCCTTAAACCCTAAACCCTTAAACCCTCTACCCTCAATCCTCTACCCTCTACCCTCAACCTGTAACATCCCTCTTCTTAATACTCAAGTAAACTAAAGAATTTACTAGAAGGTAAATAAACTAGTAAACATGAGAGATATATATATATTTTTAAACATCTGCATAAGGTTAAGAAATAAGTAAAACTTTTCTAGATAGTTTCAAACTTGAAATCATATATAATCACAGCTAGAAACAAAGAGAATTCCTCACACTTCCCATTTATATTACATAAAATATAATTGGAAAAAAGAATAGTTTTACCTCATAAGTTTTGACAGTGATAAGCCAGAACATGGAGTTCATTGCATCTGGAATGTTGATCTCTATCTTCACAAGCCTCAGAGAGTCTACTCCTATAGAGGGAGAGCATCATTCGAGTGATTTTACTCCAGCCACAAACTCAAGTGGTCCCCCGCACACTTCCTAACTGGAAGTGACCTGGCCCTTCTTGAAGGGTATAGATATAAGGAACTTGTCAAGTTTCACCATCTGAGTCCTAATGATGACTCCAACAAAACTCAATCAACCATATAACTCTAGATCCATCTGAGTCCTAGTGATGTTCCCTACAAGACTCAATCGACCATACAACTCTAGATCCCTTCTAGCTAAGTATGATTATTCTGATTGGTCATGTCGTCTAGACACGCACCTCTGACTCATCTTAGAAACTATCTCATCCTATAGTTTTACTTACTTTATTTGGTACATTGGACACAACTAGTCTATATAGAAAGTCCATTCTAGATAATTTGACTTAGAACTAATCCTTAATCCAGGATATACATGTAAAGTAAAGATTTTAGGTATTTCAAAGCTTTAAAAAGTCCCTTATTGCATTCTTGCAATATCTAGGGTTTATGACTTCCTGCCTTTTTAACACACAAGATTGAATACCAAACATCTTTGATGCATTAAATCAAGTTTTGACATTATCATGGAATCTCTGAAGGTATTATTAGACTTCTTGTCTTGTTCTATGTTTTCCTCAACCTTTCATTGTCAATCAATATACATATATATGTATAATGCCATATCCGACATAAGAGTTATAATTTGCTATAATCTCCTTGTTTCAATGCTAGGGTTGGGCTTCTCTAACCCAATACATGGAAATTTCAAATTCATTATTTCCCAAAGGTAAACATAAGTGTTACAAAACATAAGAAAAAAGTGCTTCTAGTCTTTCCTAGACCACTTGGCATTGCTCAAGTTTAGATTTCATGTAAAATGAATAAGCATAGTATTCAAGGTATTTCCTCACCCATATAATATCTAAAAGAATTCTATCATTCTGTAATGCCCAAGGTTAGATATTAGGAACCCTTAGGTTAGCCATCAGAATATCTGGTATTGTCCTTCCTATTGTCTTGTGGTCATACAACTATAGACCCACTCTAACTATGTATGACTCTATTGGAAACACTAGGCCATCTAGAGCATTGAGATCCGATAATACATGCAGGGATGGATGCATTACTCTGGCCAAAGATTTACATACATATACGTTGCACAATGAATTTCGTTGTATGTACACCACCCTGACTCGACCAATAAGTTGTCATGTCCTATAGTAAATTCATATTGACCTTTCTCTCTAGGTCTAGTAAAGTGGAATCAATTCAATTCATCATCCATGCTTGGACACTCGAGACCCATCATAAGTTGGTTTATGACTCAATGGGTTACTTTCATCATTTGGAACTAGTGACTCCACGTTACCTTGTTCCAATATCAATTTATATCATAAAGTGAACCATATTCACCACCCTTGGATTATCATGGCTCACAACTTCAATTTAATCTATCATGTTAGTTAGAATCATATTCTAATTATTCTAGGCATACCTTTCCTTAACCAAAAGAACGGTTTCATAATGGTGAATAGCTCCAATTAACCTTATGAGCTTTGGGTGATAAACACTATCCCCGTTAAGGTTATTTTTATAACCCTTATTTACCCACAATTAGTTTTCATGCAAATTGAATCAACATTTGATTTGAGTGCTGCAAGCACAATTTTTATTTAAGGCCATATCAGGCATCCACATAGTCATGATGGATATGTTAGTATAAGAAGACCGTAACCATTTAATAAGTAATAAACATTATTACTTGCACTTCTTATTCCTTGAGTACCTCAAGCTCGACTCATTATATGAGTCTTAACCCTATTTTTATCCATACCGCGTTGTTAAAATCCATATATATACATTGGTTTTATGCATGGGCCTGGCCATGATTGCCTCGATCCATAGTTACAGTATGGGTTCCAATGTGTAAAGCTCGGCCTTTATGGCCTATAGCCACAAACATAACACAATATACATTACAATATAGTTTGACCTTCGTGGCCGCGAGTCTTTAGCATGGGTGCATGGTATAAATATTGAAGCTTGGCCTCAAGCCTTGAGCTTAAATACAATAAAGGATGTAATACAGTATAGCTCAGATGTATGGCCTTGAGCTTAATCACAACAAGGAATGCATTAACAAACATCTAGTTTGTATGGCCTTAAGTTTAAACACAGTAAATATTTAGCATAGTGTGACTACAATAAAGAATGTTTCCATGAAGCTTAATAAAGTAAACTTGCTACGAAAGGCTCAACACAGTTGATACTTACAAAACCAAAATGCAAACAAATGAAAGAAAACATTTTTTTACAAACTTTCATTATACCTGAATGAATTCTTTGAATGCAATATTTCCCCCCATTTGGTTCCCTTTTATTTCTTGTCCTATATCCTCTTCCTAGTGTACTGAGAGCCTTTCACTACTGTTAAGTAAAAAACTTCCGTCCAAAGGTGCTTTGATGCGGTTCTATGGTATTTTTTTCTAATAGCATCACACTATTCTATGTCGCATTGTTCTCCCATTTCTAGGTGAGCTTCAAATGTTTTCCAATCCACAAAGAATGAGACTGGAATGTTGCAGACCTCTCTCCAAAAATTTTCTAGTGCTTTTATGAAGGAATTTGTAGCTATCATTTTCTTTTCTTCCTCCTGCATATGTTCTTTTAACTCAATAACTGAATTCCCCTCCATAAGCCCCCATCCATTCACAGATTAGAAATGATGTATATCCCATCCACACCATTCCAAGATAGTTAAAAATTGACTAATATCCTGATGCCTCCACTCTTGTATAACCGTTTCTTGATCGATAGCTAAGGACCACTACTGGCAGCTGCAACAATACTCTGGCATGTGTGGGTGACTCAGCGAGTGACAAGGAGCAATTGATGATCATGCCATCATGGTTATGAGCTGATAAGTGTTGATATTTCGTTGATATTAGCATAATGATATTAACTATATATATATATATAACTGTCACCTCATAATGCCATGTCGCGGCCTATGGGATTTGCTTAAGGCATATAAACTATGCAATACATATAAACATAAAATTTAAAGCCATCACCAAAGATTCCAAGAGTTGAACAATTTTCATCAAAGCAATTTGTTCTTCTTAAAAGTTGGATCCTATCGTTTAACTCTTGGCATATGTAGCCGTTTCCAATTTTCAACATATATCTTAGCATAATAATACTTTAAGAAATATTATCATGGGAAAGGTTGACGACATAGGTCGTTGCATCCTCTAACTGGAATTTCGTCAAAACAAACGAATTCAACGATGATCATAAATGATCAACGTCCACATGTAATATCATAATGAGAGTCATTAAGTAAAAACGTTTAAAGATTGAAGACACATAAATGACAATCATTCGAGAATTAAGAGTTGGTAACACAATCCTACATGATCGATGACATTGATCTTTTTGTCGTCTCTCAGTCATATTCACCCCATAAAACAAAATCAAAGATGATCATCATAATGAATTCCTTTTGCAAGGAATCAGAATATCATATTAGTTCCTCGACTTATTAAGCCAATTTAAACTATTATCAAGAATATAGACAATAATGAACACCCAATTATGCAAGTGAGGTCACAACATAAACTCGTTATGACATGAGAAGCGACATATTCGATAGAAAGTTGTCTCAATCGCAAAACAACTAAAGTTCAACCTTGACGATGTCACTATCCCCAAAATGACTAGGTTGACATTAAGCAACTAGAAATAGACTTAAGATGGTGACAACCTGTTCTATTCCTTGTATCTATACCCTTCTCTCCAATGATGCTCTCCCTCCCTTTCTCCAAGGGAAGAAACCTGTTTCCTAAATGCAACTCACAAACACCAACTCGAGGTTAATGCATCATTAATCATTTCATAATCCTTATGAAAACATCACATCTTGAAAACTTTTAAACACATGTCAATTTTGAGTCAAATAAATATAATTCATGAAAATGTTTATTTTTCCATACATTTTTACTAAACATCAAATCATTGAATCATGTGTAATCATCTACTAATTACTTCAAAAGTAAAAAGTAAAATATAGTTAAAGTTAGGGGTGTAACATATCTCCTCCCATAAGAGTCATCGTCCTCGATGATCCAATGCCTCTAAAACCTTAATAAGATAAAAAAATTGTTTATCCTGCAAAAGCATAAGCAATTGAGTAAAAATTTGATATAAAATCATGGTAAAATTTCCATGTCTTATTACCCTCTAGATACTAGCCCCATTGGACCTTGCATTTAAGAAGCTTGATCATGACCACTCCTTGGTCATGTTCCTGTAAAACATTCTAGGAATATAATTATCATCTATTATATACTTTTCAAATATAATCATTAAAAGCATTATACCTCCTGGTAATAACTGAGAATAGAATGATTATGTAATCAATCGAATTGATAATTTCATTTCTAGGATCTAGTTTGGAAAATATTCCGTACTTTATGAAACTTTTCTTCTCTAGTCGAGAATTGTGTTAGTGTACAGTTGGCATTAACTTAGATTTTCTATCTAATATTAGCTTCCATTAATATTTTCTGATCGGTTTGATTTGTTTATCCATTTCTGACAACATTTCTAGACTAATGTTAATCCTATCTTCTAGCTTACCCAACTTATAGGAGTTCGACATATTTTCTATCCAATGTTTCAAATGGAGTCACCTTGATAACAAAATTATAGAAGTTGTTATATCAAACACCATAAAAGGTGGATACTCTTTCTATGTGTGACAATCAACTACTTTTAACATAGGTTTACCAAGCGAATTTCACCAAAGGTTAACAACATTAACCAAGGTACCACTGCTCACCATGTAAGATACAAGAGTAACACCAACCTTCAATTTTCTAGTTGGAAAGGTTATTCATCATGTACCACTTTCTTTTATTTCATGCATCATTAAAATAAATTGGTAAGTAAATACAAGAGAAAGGATCAAAATTCCTTATCTAGGTTATCTGTCCTCCAAGACTCGGCATGCCACTGAAAAGAGGGAAAGCATCACCTAGCTATTTTCCTTCCAATCATGGACTTAGCAGTTCCTCCGCACACTTCCTACCTGAAAGAAATCCTACCTTTCAATGAAAGGTTGTGTTAGAAACCCTCTCAGTTGCCATCTGAGCTCTGGTGTGTACCCCCACTTAACCAACTATGTCATACTATGAAGGATACCCTCCTACTAAGTACAACAACTCTGGTTAGCTAAGTGTCTGGAGTACTATGAACTGACGAGTGCATGTAGTGGCAACAACACTCACTATGGCCATAGTTTTATATACATACGCTTTGCAATCCACGTAGTAATGGTTCACCACCCTGATCGACTTGGAGAGACTATTCACTTGGGCTTACTGGTCCACCCACATACCATAACACAAGGTTCGAAAAGTGATATTTGCATAAGGCATCCTTTAGATAGTTTACATATTAATTATATAACCCGAAAGGGTTTGGAACCAATTCCCTCCACACAAGGTTTCTTTCTTTTGTGAAGGTAAGGACATATCAGGTGCATTTCCACAATTTACTCCCTTACACAATCCATCAAAGGCCCATCCAGGACATGATAGAGAAGAACATTGAATCAGACACAGTGAACAACCAAAAAGTTCTTGTATAGCCACCACAAAAACTCAAATCAATATCAAAATATAAGTGGTTTTAATTTCAACAATAAATCAAAGAATGAGCTCTTTCCAAAAATAAATCAAAATTTTACCAACTAGCCATAAGATAAACAATCTTCAAAAATTTGGTGGCTAGACCATTTCAAAATAAAGAAAAATAATGACAATCCTTTCCAGTATTAAAAGGGATTTTACAAAAAATCCAACGAAGTGTCAAAATCCAGAAGAACACTGTTAACACACTATGTGACTTGACTAAGTCACTACAAGGGAGTAGATTGTTGCACTTTATTCAGATTTTCCAAAAGCTTACAGTGGATTAGAGATTGTGTTATAAGTGCATCAAACAAATAATTCCATTAATACTTTCATCATGCTCAAAATTTTACAAATAAAAAGGTTATATCAAATTCACTCCTATTCCTAGAGTATCTATCATTCGCTTGCTAGATGATATTATAAGATCATTTTATAGAAACACACAAAGATTACAATTAGAATACAACTTATTTTCTTTGTTCCACATTAAAAAACTTTATCCCTTACTTCACTTAATAGATTACATGTTAAAACTTAAACAATTTGACTAAATATCACGGTGATAATTACATTCACCAATGCGGTTGTACTTTCTAGCTCTACCAAAAGGAAAGTACTTAATTCTCAACCATTTTTTTTTATTCTATGCCAATATAACACTACTCATCCTTTAATGATCCTTTTATTCCACTTGGCTCATTCCAAGCCATCTAGAAGTTAGACTAGAACCCATTTTATCGATGTTGTTAATATAGTTTCAATGATTTCCAATGCTCAGATGCTTCGGCACTTGGTTGATTACTTTCGGGTTTTCCCATCCTTAAGTTCTTGAGAAATAAGATTGATCTTGAATTCATACAGATGTTGCTCTACCCGAGCTCTTAGTCTGATTAGTAAATGACCAAGTTTTTACCTTTCTAGTCAGAGTCTCAAAATATTTTCAATATGCATCCTTAACAAAATGTTTTTTCTCTTAGAGTTCTAACTCTCAGTTGGCTTCCTCTTAGACATTGACTTGGGTAAGTGTTGTAAAGATATTCTTCCAGATAGTTTCCTTGGTTTCTCTCTATGCCATTCTGGCATCAAACCAATTTTAACCTTAGCCAATCTTCTAAATGTAACATCCCTTTTCTTAATAATCAAGTAAACTCAAGAATTTACTAGAAGGTAAATAAACTAGTAACCATGAGAGAGATTTTTTTTTTTTTAAACATCTGCATAAGGTTAAGAAATAAGTACAACTTTTCTAGATAGTTTCAAACTTGAAATCATATATAATCATAGCTAGAAACAAAGAGAATTCCTTACAGTTCCCATTTATAGTACATAAAATACAATTGGAAAAAAGAATAGTTTTACCTCATAAGTTTTGATTGTTGTAAGCCAGAACATGGAGTTCACTGCATCTGGAATGTTGATCTCTATCTTCACAAGCCTCTCAGAGTCTACTGCTATAGAGGGAAAGCATCATCCGAGTGCTTTTCCTCCAACCACAGACTCAAGTGGTCCCCCACACACTTCCTAACTGGAAGTGATTCGACCCTTCTCAAAGGGTATAGATATAAGGAACTTGTCAAGTTTCACCATATGAGTCCTAATGATGAGTCCAACAAAACTCAATCGACCATAGAACTCTAGATCCATCTAAGTCCTAGTGATGTGCCCTACAAGACTCAATCGACCATACAACTCTAGATCCCTTCTAGCTAAGTATGATTATTTTGATTGGTCATGTCGTCTAGACACACACCTCTGACTCGTCTTAGAAACTATCTCATCCTATAGTTTTACTTACTTTATCTAGTACATTGGACACAACTAGTCTGTATAGAAAGTCCATTCTAGCCAATTTGACTTAGAACTAATCCTTAATCCAGGATATACATGTAAAGTAAAGAGTTTAGGTATTTCAAACCTTTTAAAAAGTCTCGTATTGCATTATTGCAATATCTAGGGTTTATGAATTCATGTCTTTTTAACACACAAGATTCAATACCAAACATCTTTGATGCATTAAATCGAGTTTCGACATTATCATGGAATCTCTGAAGGTATTATTATACTTCTTGTCTTGTTCTATGTTATCCTCAACCTTTCACTATCAATCAATATACATATATATGTACAATGCCATATCCGACATAAGAGTTATAATCTGCTATATTCTCTTTGTTTCAATGCTAGGGTTGGGCTTCTCTAACCCAATACATGGAAATGTCAACATCGTTATTTCCCAAAGGTAAACATAAGAACAAAGTGCTTCTAGTCTTTCCTAGACCACTTGGCATTGCTCAAGTTTAGATTTCACGTAAAATGAATAAGCATAGTATTCAACATATTTCCTCACCCATATAATATCTAAAAGAATTCTACCATTCCATAATACCCAAGGTTAGATATTAGGAACCCTTATGTTAGCCATCAGAATATCTGGTATTGTCCTTCCTATTGTCTCGCGGTCATAAAACTATAGACCCACTCTAACTATGTATGACTCTATTGGAGACACTAGGCCATCTAGAGCACTGAAATCCGATAATACATGTAGGGATGGATACATTACTCTGGCCAAAGATTTACATACATATACATTTCACAATGAATTTTTTTGTATGTACACCACCCTAACTCAACCAATAAGCTATCATGTCCTACAGTAAATTCATATTGACCTTTCTCTCTAGGTCTAGTAAAGTGGAATCAATTCGATTCACCGTCCATGCTTGGACACTCGAGACCCATCATAAGTTTGTTTATGAATCAATGGGTTACTTTCATAATTAGGAACTAGTGACTCTGCGTTACCTTGTTCCAATATCAATTTATATCATAAAGTGAACCATATTCACCACCCTTGGTCTATCATGGCTCACAACTTCAATTTAATCTATCATGTTAGTTAGAATCATATTCTAATTATTCTAGGCATACCTATCCTTAACCAAAAGAATAGTTTCATAATGGTGAATAGCTCCACTTAACCTTATGAGCTTTGGGTGATAAACACTATCCCCGTTAAGGTTATTTTTATAACCCTTATTTACCCACAATTGGTTTTCATGCAAATTGAATCAACATTTGATTTGAGTGTTGCAAGCACAATTTTGATTTAAGGACCTATCGGGCATCCACATAGTCATGATGGATATGTTAGTATAAGAAGAGTGTAACCATTTAATAAGTAATAAAAATTATTGCTTGGAACTTCTTATGCCTTGAGTACCTCAAGCTCAACTCATTATATGACTCTTAACTCTATTTTTATCCATACCACATTGTTAAACGCCATATATATACATTGGGTTTATGCATGGGACTGGCCATGATGGCCTTGAGCCATGATTACAGTATGGGTTCCAATGTGTAAAGCTCGGCCTTCATGGCCTAGAGCCACAAACATAGCATAGTATACATTACAATATAGTTTGACCTTCGTGGCCGCGAGTCTTTAGCATCGGTGCATGGTATAAGTATTGAAGCTTGGCCTCAAGCCTCGAGCTTAAATACAATAAAGGATGTAATACAGTATAGCTCAGATGTATGGCCTTGAGCTTAATCACAACAAGGAATGCATTAACAAACAACTAGTTCATATGGCCTTAAGTTTAAGCACAGTAAATATGTAGCATAGTGCGACTACAATAAAGAATGTTTCCATGAAGCTTAATAAAGTAAACTTGTTATGAAAGGCTCGACACAGTTGATACTTACAAAACCAAAATGCAAAGAAATGAAAGAAAACATTTTCTTACAAACTTTCATTCTACCTGAATGAAGTCTTTGAATGCAGTATTTCCCCCCATTCGGCTCCATGTTCTTTCTTGTCCTGTATTCTCTTCCTAGCATACTGAGAGCCTATCACTGTTGCTAAGTACAAAACTTCCTTCCAAAGGTGCTTTGATGCGGGTCTATATAATTTTTGTCTAATAGCACCACACTATTCATGGTCGTGCCCTTCTCCCATTTTTGGGTGAGCTACAAATGTTTTCCAATCCACAA
>VDFB02030024.1:0-32096 GCA_007258455.2 Sequoia sempervirens | reverse complement strand
CTTTTAAGAAATCAAATTTGATAGGTTCACGTTTGGATTAAAGTCCTTTTGAATAGATTGTCTTAATTGGTTTCCTTTCGCATATGAATTAAATCCTTTCACAACTTCACAGTAGCATGAGGGGATATCACTAGGATTACTAAGAAGAGCCCAAATAACTTACATACTTGCACATTTGCACAAGGTGCAAACATTCAGAGTGCCCAAATGTTCGAGTTAAGCTGAAGAGTGAATCTACCCATCTTACAGAAGCCTATCTCCAAAACCATCATTCACCCCTCCACTCTGTCCACCCAATAGAAGTAGACATTGGTCATAATTAGATATTGCATACAAAATACAACTCACAAAATTGAATTCTCAATTACTCTCATTAGAAACTAGTCACTAAAACTCGGTATCTACTCCACCTTCATGTGCCTTAGTGAGTATATTGCTCAATTCAGGAACCATATTTACCTTTAAATCAACCTTATTGTTCAGTTATACCCGCCTAGGTTTGGTAGAACCTAAAGAGTAGAAGGTAATCAGTCTTGTTTACCTTTTTCGTGGGCCAAAGGTGTATTAATGGATTGGCACCCCCTTATGGTTTAAAACTTGCACTTTTGAGACCTAACAAATCCCTCAACCCTTAAACACTCAAGTACCCTCTACCCTCTACCCTCTACCCTCAACCCTCAAGTACCCTTAAACCCTAATCCCTCATTAACCCCTATTCCCTCTACCCTATACATTGGACCCTGAACCCTAATCCTTGAACCATATACGTCCCTCAACCCTCAACCCTCAACCCTATACATTAAACCGCCCTTAACCCTCAATTTTCAACCCTCAACCCTTAATCCCTCAACCCTCAACCCTTAATTTGCACAAAGTACTGCAATAAAGGAAAAATTTGCTTTGTTTGTGATTATCTGGAGGAATAAATGGGGAATGCTTGTGACAATATGGATCTTGTCACACAAATTGTTGTATTTCATGTTAAATACAATGAAAAATTAGAGGCAATATATCTTTTGATGCAAGTGAAATGTAAGCAAGCAACTGAAGGCTAGTGAATATTGGGGAAGGATTTTTTGTTCTAACACCCTTAATCCCTGCTATATCAGAACAATTAGGCACTAAATTAGGCACTACATCAGGCGTTAAATTAGGCTCCAAAAAGGCTCTAAAGCATGCGCTAGAATAGGTGCTAATATGGGCGCTAACATAGACGTTAATCTAGTTGCTAATTTAGGCACTAATCTGGGCATTACAGTGGGTGTAGTTCGTTGGTGCTAATCTTGGCGTTAATTTAGGTGTTAATAAGGGCATTACAGTGGGCATTAATAGCGGCGCTAACTGCCATGCAATTTCGGCAAAAATTGGTGCCGGATTTAGCGTCAGCTTGTTTTGGTCGGTGCAAAAAATGCCAGAAATAGCGCCATCCCAAAAAATAGCGCTGACTTTTCGCAAAAATTTGAGAAAAATACATTAAAACAATAGGTGGAAGCAAAAAAGGGAGCTAATCACAGGGATTTGTTGTAGTGTATACAATCTTGAGAGAAGAAACATGATCATTTTTTCTTTATAGAGGTCACCTATGCTTGTAACATCATTACTTTAATACTTACATATAAAAATTGCCTCTTCAAGAAGTATAGAAATGCCTAGAAGTGTAGGAAAAGTCTCTTCTTCGCATTCACTATTATTTACAATTTAATGACATCAAAATTTGAGTGTACAAGCAAAAAAATAGCCAAATCCATTAAAAATAACAACCTAGAGATGTCTCATGAATTATTAGGTCAAAAATCTAACCATAGCATTAAACATGGTGTTGGTTCCTTCATTCTTTATTCCCTATGAATTTTTGCCTTTTGAGAATAATGATTTTAGGGCACAAACAAATTTGATCTAGTAGTTGTAGAGCTTCACGTTAAATTATTTACGAAATTTTATGTTATTTTTCATAAATAATTTAACATGGAGCTCTACATGTATGGACCAATAGTTGTTATAGCATTTGTTTATTTAATGCCCAATATTTTTAACAATATTAGACCAATAGTTGTGGCTTTAAAGTTGTTAGTGTTGATGATGACTATCCATAATTGATTAAATGTATTCCTTAGATCTAAAAGGTGACAAATCATGTGATGCCACATCAGCGCACCAATAAAACATAATTTAGTGCACAAGTATCAGTCTCACATTTTTTTGGGGTCTTTTTGGATACCTCAACAAAAAAGCATGCTGATGTGGCATCATATTTGATGATGTGGTCTTGAAACCTTAGTTATAAGTAGGGGACTTGCCAAGTAAGCTGCTGTAAAAATTTGGAAGTGGTTTGAAAATTTCACAAAGGATTTTGAGAAGTGTGAAATTAAGGTGGTCAACTACAAAATCCTCTCCAACTTTTTTTTTTTTGGGTTTACGTGAATTTATTTTTTGGTTTCACTTGGTGTTTCTGATTCGCCCCTAGTTTTAGTCACAGCGAAGTGTTGTTACACGTATGGAAACTTTTATTACTGAAAATTTAGGAAATTTGAGGCCCTTGCCCAAAAACTGGAGCACTCATTTTTGCTTCCTGCTGAAATTTGTCAGGATTTATTTCCACCAAATGACAGCACTTTATTCATGTAATACCTTTTATTAGTTTATTGAGAATCAAATTCGAACTGATTTAAGACTTGTAACATCAAATTTGTATTGTTTAAATTTTCTTAGAAATTGCTTTACGAGCAGTGAATTGTATCGATCAAACAAACAGAAATCTTTTATGCCCTCTTTTATGTGATGAATATACTGCAGTCATGAATTGTTGGTGGTGAATTGTATATACGATAAATCGATGATGAATTATTGACAGTGAATTGTTGAGAATCAGGGAATCAGGGAATCGGCCTTCCATGTGAGCAGCAAACTAGCCCAGGATATGCTGTTCTTCGTGTTACTATACTGCCCTTTTTGTTAGACAAAGGGAGGTATGAGAATAGATAACAAATTAGTGTGAAATATATGACCATTTGAAAATCAGAATAGCATGCATTTACCATTTAGTCATAGTCACCCCTACATTTTAAAAGACTCTTGCAGCTGAGCCCCATGACCTACATTTTGCCTGCCAACAACCATACTAACTCTTCTGCAAGTGTGCATATACATTTTGTTAAACAGCTAGCAGTTTTCTTTAGGTTAAAAGTAAAAAACAGAGCGTGCTTGTTGTTTTAAGCTTTTCTCAAGCTGACCATTGGACCACACAGTTCAACATGAAAAAGAAACCTATCCATAGGATATGCATCTTTCCTCTATTTCTCTTCTCCTCGCTCTTCTTTACTTTTTATCTTATCATTCTCATCTCTCACTCCTATATTATTGTTTTCATCATCTTGTCCTCTATTTCATTTTTGTGGTACCTTAAAAGAGAGTGTCTCTTTGTGTCACTTATCTTTTGACTTTGACAGTCTCTTTGCGGTGGATGAATGATGCTCTATAGTCAGCTCTATCCTGCTAACAAATACATATTCCTAATCATTCAACGCGAAACATTTTTCAGATAAATGAAGGAAATAACAGTAAATTCATTAAAATGTTAATTCAAAAATAAGAATTTTTAAAATTTTCATTGAAGTAAACAGTTCAGATCATGTTCACAATAATTCTTTATATTTTTTCTTTAATCAAATCAGTGTTATAATGACAGGGGTTCATTCCATAGTGTGATGGTTAAGTGGTGACATTGTTGTGGTAGTCATCAGAGTTCAAGTCTTCGCTGGGCGATTGTGATCTCAGACACTATACCTCGGCTAGGGGAGAGAGGCCTATAGTGGAACACCCTAACTTCGTGTTTCTCAAGATCCTGTGTGGAAATTTCATATCACTCACAATTTTGTACAACAGTTTATTTGGCAACTCATGTGCTTCTATATTTCATTTTAGGGCCACATCATCAAATATGATGCCACATCAGCATGCTTTTTGTTGAGGTATCCAAAAAGGCCAAAAAAAAAAGTGAGAACGATAGTGGTGCACTAAGTCATGTTTTATTGGTGCGCTGATGTGGCATCACATGATTTGTCACTTTGCGTACTTTATGGATAAAAAGTGTTTTGCAAGTAGATATTAAAGTGCTCCACTATGGGGCCCACTGAAGACTACTTCTATCCCCACTATTGGACCCTGCTCCATTATGGGCCCCTCTCCCCTAATCTAATGTGCTTGCAGACTTGACCCACAGTCCCCTATTTGTGACCTGATTCATAGCTACAGTCGTGTAAAAGAACGCGAATAGAAAAAAATCAGTGTTACAATGGCTATGGCTTACACACGATCTGATCAGAATAAACGATCCATAACACTTGCCGAAAACGGTGGACGTCGAAGGGAATGTTGAGCACTTCGGTCTGCTCAAACCCATATTCTTGTGCAGATCTTGCCAGAAGAGCGCGTATGAGCGGATGCTTCAAATAACGTATGGGCAGAACAAATCTTTGTTTCTCTATCCCAACACACACAGAGAACCAGCCTTTGGGAACGATATCTTGCTTACTTTCATTGCTCAGCAACTCATATCTGGTGTTGCGTGTGTCCATTGTAAGAGCAGCTAATAACTTGCATACCCTCTTTCTGAAGCCCCTGTCATATTTTCCAGTCTCCAAAGAATGATTTATCAAACCTCTTGAATATGGATTTATAACATCATGGGAAAGAATTAAACAATGAGTAGTACGTAGTAATGGGTTTTTAATTTGGTCAAAATCAAGCAATATGGAGAGCCCTCCACGAAGGAACGTCCAATAGCTTGCATAGTAAAGATTTCCTCCTTTCGTTTCAAAGCGTCGTATCGGACCAGGAAAGCCGATTAAAAGCTGATATAATACCCATTAGTCAAGTTACGTGGGCTTTGGAACCTTTGAATAAACTTTGTGTCCATGTTAATCAACGTCACTATAGTAAAATGCTTTATATTGTATGTTATCTTGTGTAGACTTTTCTTGGGAATGATTTGATATAGAGGGAAGAATCCAATAGTTAACTATATTATAATAGTAGTTGAGATAATGTTAAATTCAATGTTATTATTATTATAATTGAATGGAATGTTATTATTAAATTGAAAAGTAATAATTAATGTGATGTCATATGAATATAGCAATAAAGTATGAATTACCAAATAATTATAAGTTTAATATTGTAGGATTTTAAAATGACACATCAATAGAATCATGTTGATGTGATATCATCTTTGATTATATGACGTAGATCTCATGTTGATGTGATTGGCACAGTCATCATCTTTGATTATATGACTTTCCCCTAGTTTAGTTTTTTTTGGCACAGTCATCAATCTCAATCTTGAATTAGATCCCATGCTCAAAGATGTCTCCTTCTAAGATTAGATTGTGGGTGTGATTTAGTTGTCTAGATTGGATTGCATATATAATATAATAGATTAGTCAGATGGGTAGAGCACTACATTAATTTGAAATAGGACTCACTATCCAAATGGGAGACTCACTGCCTACAGATACAAAAAGATAGAAATAAGAATGTTGCATAGAGGACATTATCTCAGTGCAACAAAAGATCCACCACAACAACTTACAGACATCTACAACCTTGATCATAGAACTGAAAACACCATCAACTCACTACTTTTAGGAGTCTAACACATTGAAGTTCTTGCTGCCTCAGTTCACTTTCACAAAATCTCTCACATCTACCTTGCTTCTCACACTTGTGGAATACAGTCCTTAACATCTTGTCTTGTATTTACAACATCTTCAACCTTAGAAACTTTCTCCAAGGTCGGCTACACACTCTTCATTTTACAAATTCAAATTAGGTCAACAACTCAACATTCTCGCAGTGGATGAGAATGAGAGTGGACCAAACCAACACTTAACCAAGACCCAAAAAAACATCTTGGATCAATCACACCAGTTCACAAACCGATGAACTCAATTTTCACTCTCCATCAAACTAGAAGCCATAATCCAGGATATATCACCCAAGGATTCCCTTTAACAACACTTCAGATCCGCACAAGCATAGGATCAACACAGAAGAAATGCAAAGCACATTCTAAACACACACACAATTGTGTCTTCACTATTTATTAATTTTCTCAAAAGCACTTGGTAACTCATCATATCATCACACTTGCAACACCATAAAGATAGCTCTATGTACTAACAACATCTCAATAGTATCTCAACTATACATGCACCACCTACAATCATGTGTTTCCTTTCTCTGCAACAACCTATACTATGTTGACATCAACGACTTGACATTAATGACAACACCACTATACTCATTCATACTTGTAACAATCTCCCCCTTTGTCATTGATGGAAACACATGATGTGAAAAAACATCAAAGACAACAATATCCTTTTTCTTTCACTATTCTTTTTCACATGACTCTCTCTACCCCTTTGACATCAATGGAAAAGAACAAAAGTTTGTACATAATTTTGATCACCCCCCCTTAGGAGTGCACCCATGACAGCACACATCTCATGTACTACAACAATGATACTTTCTACTCCCCCTAAGGAGGAGACCCCAATCATTAGTCCAAACAAATGATGAATCTATAGATCCACTATACTGATGTACCTCTATGTGCACCTAGTTCAAAGGAGGGGAAGTAACCCCAAACTTCTCCTGGAGATACTCAAAAGTATCCTTAGGAAGATCCTTAGTAAATATATCAACAAGTTGATCCTTTGTAGGCACATATTCAAGCCCAACTTCATTCTCCAATACCTTCTCTCTTAAGAAATGATATCTGATAGATATATGCTTTGTCCTTGAAAGCATTACCAAATTCTTTTAAATATTTATTGCACTTGTATTATCACATAAGATAGGGATAGGCTCATCACACATCACTTCTATATCCTTCAATGTTTACTTCATCCATAGTACCTATGTGCAACAAGATGTTGCTACTATGTACTCAGCCTCTACAGTGGATAAAGAAACTAAACCTTGTTTCTTGCTTATCCATGAAATCAACCTGCATCCAAGAAATAATGCACCACTACATGTACTCTTCCAGTCATTTCAACAACCATCCCAATCTACATCGTTGTAAGCACTTAAAGTGAAATCAGTATCCTTAGGATACATCAAACTATAATCTGGAGTCCCTTTTAGATATTTGAATATCCTTTTCATAGTTGTAACATGTGTTTCTTTGGGTTGTGTTTGAAATCTGGCAACCAAACATATTGCATGCATGATATCCAATCTAGTAGCAGTAAGATATAGCAAACCACCAATAATAGATCTGTACATGCTCTGATAAAATTTAGGAGATTCATCATCTTTACTTAGTTTGCATCTAGTCACCATAAGGGTATAGACCGGTTTGGAGTCATCCATTCCAAACTTCTTCAATAATTCTTTAACATGGTTTGATTATGAAATTAATATGCCCTTATCCATTTGATTCACTTGAAGTCCAAGGAAGAAATTCAACTCACCAATCATAGACATTTCAAACTCTTTTTGCATCTCCTCTGTAAATTTCTTGCACATACCCTCATTTCCTCCAAAGATAATATCATCAACATACACAACCACTATCAACATTTTGTTTCCTTAAACCTTGAAATAGAGATTACTATATGTAGATCCTTTGCTGAACCTTTGTTGAGTTAAATACCTCTCCAACCTTGCATACCATGCTCTAGGAGCCTGTTTAAGTCCATGTGATGCCTTTTTCAACTTATAGACCATGTTTGGTTGATCTGATATCTGAAATCCATTTGTTTGTTCCATGTAGACCTCTTCTTCCAATTCTCCATTCAAGAATGCAGACTTAACATCCATCTGGTATACCTTGAAATCTTTGTGAGCAGAAAATTCCAAAAACATCTGAATAGCATCGATTCTTTTCACCAGGGAAAATATCTCATGAAATTCTATTCCTTCAACCTATGAATAACCTTTTCACACAAGCCTTTCTTTTTTTCTTACTACTTCACCATCCTCATTCAGCTTATTCTTGAATACCCATTTTGTACCAATTATGTTCTTGTTTGTTGATCTAGGAACCAATTCCCATGTCTGATTTTTCTCTATCTGTTGTAATTCCTCTTTCATTGATCTAACCTAATTTTCATCTTTACATGCTTCAAACACTGTTTTAGGTTCTATCTTGGAAAGTAAACACAATTTTACCTCAGCTTCGACCACTTTGCTTCTTGTCATTACACCTTTTCCTTGGTCTCCAATTATCTGTTCTTCTAGATGATTTTTTTGTACATATTTTAGAGTCTTAGGAGCAAGTTCTGGAGCTTCTTCTTCTTCAATTTATTCTTCTTCTTCCTTATTCTCTTCTTATTCTTGTCCGCATATAGTTTTATTTGGTTCAACTTCACTTATTTCAACTGATCTGTGCATATTTTCATCAACTTTTGCATTTGCACTTTCAACAATCTTTCTCAATCTTTTATTGTAGCATCTATAAGCTTTGATTTTGGTTGAATATCCAAGGAAAATACCGTCATCACATCTTGCATCAAAATTTTCTAGGTTCTCATCATCTCTTTTAATATAACATATCCTTCCAAACACCTTAAAGTACTTAACAATAGGAATTTTTCCATACCATAGTTCATAAGGAGTCTTTGTGTTGTTGGTTTTGATCTGAACTTTGTTAAGAATATAAATAGCAATGTGAATTTATTCTTTCCAGTATACCTCAGGTACATTTTCCTCTTTCATCATAGTCCTTGTAGCTTCTTGAATAGTCTAATTCTTCCTCTTAACAACTCCATTCTATTGAAGAGTTCTAGGATTAGAAAGATGCCTCTTTATACCATGCTCTTCACAAAACATATTAAACTCATTGGAGGTGAATTCTCCACCTATGTTATACCTTAAACATTTTATTTTTAGGTTCACTTCATTCTCTACCATAGCCTTGAACACCTTGAATCTATCGAGAGCTTGAGCTTTCTCCCTAAGAAAAGTAACCCATGTCATTCTAGAATAATCATCAATTAAAAGCATAAAATACCTGGCACCATTAAGACTTCTTGTTCTTGTAGGACCGCAGAGGTCTGTATGAATCAATTCCAACATTTTGATAGTTGATTATTCTTTTTGTTTAAAGCTACAACTTGTTTTTTTTCCCATTTGACAACTTCTGCAAATAGTATTGATAGGCTTTGTGATTCTAGGCAAATCCCTGACAACTTCTCTTGAACTAGAATCCTAATTAGGTTGTCAAAGTTTACATGTCTGATCTTCTAGTTCCATAGCCAACTCTCATTAACTTGAGACAAAATACATTGACCATCAACACCCTTAAGCTAATAAATGTTTCCATATGTTCTTCCTACAACTACCACAGTTTTGGACCCTTTTTTTTATCTCACAAGTATTATCCTGAAACACAATATTATCATTTGCTACACATTTTTCCAACACTCAAGAGATTATGCCTTAAGCCCTTAATATAATAGACATCATCAGTATTGTGTTTTCCATCAAAACTAATTGTTCCTTTTCCAACAATCTTTGCACCAAAATCATTTCCAAACATGACTAATCCTACATCATACTTTTCAAGTTTAGTAAACTTACTTTTGTCTCTGGTCATATGATTTGAGCAGGCACTGTCAATTACCCAATAATCTTCATCTTGTCTAGCATGAAAGGCAATAACCAGAGTACCTTCCATCTCTTCCTTCTTGTTTTCCATACCACATTCCCTTGCACATCTTCCATGGTTAGTAGAGATTGATTTATTCTCTAAGGCTAGAAAAAAGCATTCATCTTTATCACCCTCAATATCAAATTCATCATCAAAAATTCCAACATCTTCTCTTTAACATAATACAATTTCTTGAACCTTTTTTCCTTTGTGTCTTTATTGTCTTTTCTCTTCTTGTGTATGGCTCTATTTGGACATCTTGAAGTATAGTGACCAATATTTCTACAATTGAAACATTTAAAAGGTAACATGTACCTTTGTACTTGTTGGTACCTATCTTGAATTTCCTTGTAAAATTTGCTTCCAACTCCTCTGAACCTTCACTATTAGGATCATCTTTTGAATTTGTGGCTTCGAAGGTTGTTTTTGTTTTTTCCTTTTCTTTTCCAAATTTCCTCATTTCAGATGTGGTCAAGGTGCCAAATAGTTGTTCTTTAGTGAATTTCTTTGGATCATAAAATTCCTCAATGGCTAAGACCTTGTCACTATAGCTCTCTGGGAGGGTCATCAGAATATTCTCCATTACATCTTAATCTGTTAGAGTACCACCTTGATTTTTGACTTCATTTACTGTAATGCCAACTCTCCGAAAGTAGCTTGTTATGTCTTCACCTTCTTCTATTTTCAAGTTCTCATATCTACACTTAGCTATTAACTTCTTTGATAATTTGAATCTATCATTTCCTTCATAGATATCTAGTTCAACTTTTCCCAAAATTCATAAGTAGTGCCCAATTAAATAACTTTTGTTAGCTTAGTCTTAGATAAAGCACTATGGATTGCATACCTTGCTTTTTCATTTTCTTCATAGGAAGAAACCTCATTTGCAGAAGAAGGACCACTTGTTGGCTCAACATATTTTATCTCAACATCTTTCCAAGTCTTGTATCCAAGAGAGATTAGGTAAGGCCTCTCATCTGCACTTTCTAGAAACTGTAGTCAGATCCACCAAACACGAGGATTGTCAAAATTTGTGTGGCATCAGATCTACCTCAAGCAGTTAAGTTCTTCTTCAAGGAACCAAATCTCTAATACCAATTTTTGAAATGCACCGGACAACTGAGAGGGGGGGTGAATCAATTGTATCTAATCACATTCAACAAAAATCTTAAATAATTTCACATCCACTTTAATTTTTATTAAGTATAAGTATGAAGTGTAGATAACATAAAGCAAACACAAGAAACACCATATTTACGTGAAAAACCCAATAAGGGAAAAACCATGGTGAGGATTAACTCACAATATAAGAGTAATTGAAAAACCATTTACAAAGAGGCTCACTACCAAAGGGCTCACTGCCATCAGATACAGAAAGATAGAAAGAAGAATGTTACACATTATCTCAGTGCAATAGAAGATCCACCACAACAACTTACACACATCTGTAGCCTTGATCAAAGAATTGCAAACACCATTAGCTCACTACTTTTAGGAGTCTAACACATTGAAGTTATCGCTACCTCAGTTCACTTTTGCACAATCTCTCACATCTACCTTGCTTCTCACACTTGTGGCATACAATCCTTAACATCTTGTCTTGTATTTATACCATCTTCAACCTTAGAAACTTTCTCCAAGGTCGGCTACACACTCTTCATTTTACAAATTCAAATTAGGTCAGGAACTCAACATTCCCACGGTGGATGAGAATGAGAGTGGACCAAACCAACACTTAACCAAGACCCAAAACGACATCTTTGATCAATCACATGCTTCATTGATTGATACTTATCCTTCACATGACGTGTAAACACCAAGTCAGCCAAACCTAATGAAAACACCAATGAACTTTGAAGTACAGGCTTCCGTAAGAAGATAACATGCATACCACATAACATGCTTCACCATACATTGTAACATATCTCATATGACTCAAAATTCATCTGCAGCTACTACAACAATCTTCATACATGGAACACTTTCCATCAATCCATCAGGACTGTACAAAAAAACATAGTAACTTTGAAACTAGTCTTCTGGAACACCAAACCACAAATTCCTTTGATAGAACATAGATAAAACCATTACAAGCCTTCTTCTAGATCCAAAAGACCTGAAACAAACCAATGGAGGACTACAGAGTAGATAAAATTATCCAAGTGCACAAACAAACAACTCAACCAGACCAGTTCACAAACTGGTGAACTCAACTTTCACTCTTCATCAAACCAAATCTATAATCGAGGACATATCACCCAAGGATGCCCTTAAAAAATAGTTTAGATCTGCACAAGAATAGGATCAACACAGAAGAAATGTGGAGCACATAATGGAGCACATTCTGAACACACACACAATTATGTCTTCACTATTTATTAATTTTCTCAAAAGCACTTGGTAACTCATCATATCAACACACCTGCAACACCATAAAGATAGCTCCTTTTACTCACAACATCTCAATGTACAACATCTCAACTATACATGCACCACCTGAAATCACTTGTTTCCTTTCTCTACAACAACCTATATTGTGTTGAAATCAATGACAACATTAATGACAACACCACCATACTCATTCATACTTCCAACATGTTCAAGAGAAAGTGTAGACTAAATTAAAAAGGGTGAGAGTTTTTTACTAAAGGTGTGAAGGGGAAGAAGAGTCTTCTATCCATGCATGGTTGCCCCTAGGGAAGAGACCTGAGTCGATCCTGCATAGAATGGTTAAGCTGCATCACCACAAACATGTTAGCTATAGAGAAACATGCTAGGAAAAAAGTAGAAATTTAGACATTATTGGCTAACAGATTGGTACCTTGAGATTTATTCCTACTAAACTTGACTCTTTTCCCAAAAGATACAACCATTTCTAATAGCTCGAGATAATCATTTCTTTGAGAAACATCTACTCTCTATATTTTATTGAGGTATAGCTCCCTCTTTAGGTTTTCAATAAACTATCAAAAACAATTAAAGGAAAAATATCAATATGCTTTTAACCTGAAAGCAATAAAGGCTAATAAACCCAATATTAGAAAGCTTTCCAATATTAGATGTAAGGAAATAAGAAAATCCCAACTATTGGTACAAAGATCAACATACATAACATATAAATGAACAAGATTCAACTCAATATAACACACAAAAGAAGCCAATCATTAAGATGAAACAATCATACATTCACACAAGAATGATATAACTGAAAGAGAAAAGGTTAAAAACAGATTTAGAGTATTCAACTCATCTCCATGATTACTAGATGCAAAAAAATGTATAGAGGCTTTCAATCATACATGCTATAATAAAATTCAAGTATCCAAGTTTTCAAAATTGTTAAGAGAGAGCATTAGTTCATCTTAATTACATATATATCAATCGGATTCATAACCACTTCTTTTAAAATTATAACTATCTAATGGAAATAAAGTCTTTTAATTAACATCTAGAACTAACATGAGCAACTAAAAATTCACAGGGGTGGTGCTTCATTCACCAGTCTCTTGGCTGACTGGGTTGATGAAGTGGTGATTCTCGTTCCAAAGGTTTGGAAATATTTTATAATAGCTTGCATTTTATTATGTTGAGGAATGGTGGAATTTCCATCTTGGAGCTTCTAAATGGCCTTGCTATCTCATCTAGCTTCAATTCTTCCTTTATAAGTGGTTGCAAGCCCAATTATTTGAAACAAAATCAAATCAATCTTGTTGAACCTTCTAAGACTCTTAGCATTGAAATGTCGTGTGTCAGTGATACCATCTACCATTCTTTTGAAACTTTATTTTAAAGCTTCCTCATCCTTTTCGCCACTGTCACCTTCATTCATAAATTCCAAGCCAAGTCCAAAAAAATTCTTATGGATTTCTTCCTTAATGGCATTGCAGTCCATCAAAACTTTACCAAACTCTTGTAGGCTTTGTTTGACTACGTGGAGTTTCCACTCAAAACTTTTTTTCCACATAGCACATTGGTTTTTTGTAATGTTAAGAAGGATTTTCTCACTAACCAGCTTCTTGAGACCCAGCTCCATCATTCCTTTAAGTTCACCTAGAGTATTGGTCCACACTATCTCTTAGAGTTTAGCCAAGGCAATATCCTTCTCCACTTCTACTTTTAGAGTGCTTACATCCTTGTATAACTTCTTCATATATGAGAGGAACTAATTCTCCTTATTCATCCTTTCTTTTTTTGTCTTTGGTTGTTCACTCTACCAATCTAGCCCTTGTAATTTGGAAATTTTGTACATCTCCATCTCTTGTAGATGGCCCTAAGTTTACTTTGGTGACATTAAAGTCACTAGTAGTATCCTAGCTTCCAGTCTTGTCATTTTCCAATAATCTATAAGTAGTTTTCAGTCACTTGGGCTAAGGAGTCCTCTAGATTAACTGACCTACAAGGTCCTTCTCTGTGAGACATACTAGAATAATCTTTCTTTTCTTCAACAATGTTTTCTTGAGGGTTTGGTGGAGGGTTTGCTAAACCTTGTTGTAGATTAGAAATTTATACATTAACATTTTTTTCAAATAATTCCTAAAAAATAAAAAAATATCTAATATTTTGTTAAAAAAATCATATAAAATAATCAAACTGATTAAAAATTTGCATTTTAACATACCAAAATCGATGGAAATTTGCAAAGAGAGGTTAGAGGAGGTGAAAATGGCATAAAAAATGGATATCAGGGATATTTGATATCCGTTCCTTCCTTCTTGACGACGAACAGTCAATGTTAAAATGACTATCCATGGCCTTTAATCCTTTATGTATATAGTCAAAAATGGATATCCATTTTCTAAACGAATATCTATTTTTGAGAGCTATGCATAGCTCTCCAAAACAAATATCTATTTTGGAGAGCACGTTAACTTTTTATAATATGACATTTTTTTTTAAAGGCACAACACACCCATATTATTAGGGGTAAACAATTTTTGACTGGAGCTATGAAATAGGTACAAGAAACCACAAGAAACTACCAAACCCATGACGCATTGGCCCAGGGAAGGTACAAGGCCTGCAAGCGCTTTGGTCCATCGAGGGTTTGAACCCTTGTGGCTGTCAGTACAACCAAGTGACTTGACCACCGAACCATGCCCTTATCAGCAATATATGACATTTATTAATATAAATATATACTATATATTATATATAGTATAGATATTTATAATATATATATTATATTATATATATTATATTTATTAAATATATATTATATATTTATAATATATATGATATATATTTATAATATATATTATATATATATATATATATTAGGAAAATCGCTACCAAGAGAGGGTAGCACTCTGTATTCAATGATAAAAAGATTTACAATTTATGTCCAAAAATATTTAAACCCATTCCCCATTATTACCACCTTTTGTGATAGATCTAAGCAACATATGATGTTTCCTGACCAACGGTTTCCTTCTCTTGACCTTAGTCCAACCATTATCACATTGTGTGGAATCCATCTAGTAACATGCTCAGCGACTGCTGAGAGGGTCTTCCCTCCCAATTCACCTAATTTAGACAAAGCATCACCCCTTGAGCTTGGAAAAATCGAAGAAGGATTAGAGATGTGCATCATGGCACTCTTTCAACCATTGACTTTGGCCTAAACACATTGGTATAATTTTTCTACATGTAAATTTTTTTTAGTGTATGTGCATATCCTTTAAATCATAGGGATATAGAGAGCGAAAAAAATAAAGAGTTCAAGTAATGAATTGTAGAAAATAGGTTATTGTAGTTTATATTCATAACTCTAATTACATTGCATTGCACATCTTCCAAACTCAAAGCATTACTTCACATTGCATAACTAATAAATAGATGCTAATAGATGACAAAAATTCAATTACAATATAGTTTTTACAAATTCAACCCATATCTAATAACTAGGAGTAGCTGCCAATTGCATTTACTTGTCATGGCATTATGTGAGACCACATTTCTTTGAGGAATTTTGGAAAACAATTCAATACATTTTCTATGCTACCACTTTTTTCATACATGTCTACCAAAGCATTTTTCATAGGGATATAGAGAGAGAAAGAAATAAAGAGTTCAAGCACTGAATTGTAGAAAATAGATTGTTGTAGTTTATATTCATATCACTGATTAAATTGCATTGTACATCTTTCAAACTCAAAAAATTACTTCACATTGCATAACTAATAACTAGATGCTAATAGATGACAAAATTTCAATTATGATATAGCTTTTAGAAATTCAACCCATATCTAATAACTAGGAGTAGCTACAAATTACATTTTCTTGTCATGGCATTCCATGAAACCACATTCTTTGAGGAAGTTTGACAAATAGTTCATTGCATTGTCTATGATACCACATTGCATAACTAATAACTAGATGCTAATAGATGAAAAAATTTCAATTATGATACAATTTTTACAATGGTAATCGAGAAGTGGAAAAACTCAAGAGGTTTTGTATTTGGTAAGAATTTGTGTAGGCAAAGAAAGTGAGAGATGATGCTATAGGTGAATTTGAACAAATGAAGTCAAAGATTCTTGAACTTAAGACTTTCATTGAGCAAATACAACTAGAAATAGATGATAAGGAAGAAACAATATCAAATGTAAGTGAAAAAAGAGAGAATTGGTGTGGTGGACACATGAAAGTATTCAAGACATTGAAAACTCTATCAAACAAAGGGATGTTGTTGTCCTAAGCATTGATGACAGAGCAACTGATCTAAAGTTCAAACTAAAAGATATGAAAAAGAAGTTAGAAGATCATGAAAAGGAATAACAGGGGATGTTAACAGGTAATACTAGTAGAGATGAGGAAAACAGTGTGGGTGGTCAAGTTGCAGATGCAAAAATAGTAGTTGAAAGTGTTGAAATTGAAGCAAAACAATTGAAGAATAAAATTAACCACTTAGAAAAGGAATTAAAAGATAAGAAGAAGATTTTATCATCATTGAAAAGGAGGTTATAATACTCTAAAAACACTTGCAAAAGAAGCAAACCAAAATGAATGAGATATATAATGTATTTAATGAAGAGATTCTTCCTACTCTCGAGAAGTTGAGGAAGGTGCTTGTGTAGATTCTTCTTTGTTTGTTGTTCAACCAAAATGACAATTCCAACACATCTGGATGGGTACATTTAGGCTAGGCATGGTCCTGTTTCATACCCAAACATGTTGAAACAATTCGAGCTACATTGTACCAACGATATCCTTTAAGAGTCCAAAGTGCAAAAAGGTAGCAATCTTTGACATGTTACTCAAAACTTGTGTCACTTTGAAATTTTCTATCTGAGGCTATGTGATTACATAGGTCCCCCTCTATAATAACCTCTCTTAGTTTTTGATATATCTAAGGCGTTTTCCTAGGTGTCAAGTTTTCAATTGATGGAAAAAGGGTAAGATGCATGCAGTGTAAAGTTGCAAAGGGATGTAACTTTTGTTCTAATCTTCGTGCGACCAAACCAAAATTTCTAACATGTCCAGATAGGTACATTTATACTAGGCATGGTCCTATTCCACATCCAAACACACCAAAACAATTTGAGCTACATTGTGCCGTCAATATCCCTTAAGAGTCCAAAGTGCAAAAAGGTAGCAATCTTTGACGAGCTTTTACTCAAAAATCATGTCACTTAAAAACAATCTATCTTTAAGGCGATAGGATCACCTAGGGCTCCTCTACAATAACCTCTCTCTATTTTTTATATCTTTGAGGCTTTTTTCTCGTGGTGTCGAGTTTTCAATTGATGGAAAAAGGGTTAGATGCATGTAGTGTAAAGTTGCAAAGGGGTGTAACTTTCATTTTGCTCCTTTTGTGACCAAACCGACAGTTCCAACACATCCGGATGGGTGGTTTATGCTAGGAAAGGTCTCGTTTCACACCCAAACATGCCAGAACAGTTTGAGCTACATTGTATCAACGAAGTCTCTTAAGAGACCAAAGTGCAAAGGGGAAAAAAAATTCGACGAGTGATTACTCTTGAAATCAATGTCACTTAGAAAGATTATTTTTGAGGCTATGGGATCATGTAGGGCCCCTCTACAATAACATCTCTCAGTTTTGGATAGATCCAAGTCATTTTCCCATGGTGAAGAGTTTTCAGTTGATGGAAAACAAGTTAGTTGCATGTAGTGTAAAGTTGCAAAGTGGTGTAAATTTTGTTATGTTCGTCATACGACCGAACCAACCAAATGTTCCAACACATCTAGATGGGTTTTTTTTATGCTAGGAAAGGTCTTGTTTCATACCCAAACATGTTAGAATAGTCTGAGCTACATTGTACCGATGAAGTCTCTTAAGAGACCAAAGTGCAAAGGGGCATCAAACTTTGATGAGTGATTACTTGAAAATTGTGGCACTTAGAAACATTATGTATGAGGCTACGAGATCACGTAGGACCCCTCTACAATAACCTCTCTTAGTTTTTTATATCTCTGAGTCATTTTCTCATGGTGAAGAGTTTTCTGTTGATGGAAAACGGGTTAGTTGCATGTAGTGTAAAGTTGCAAAGTGGTATAAATTATGTTCTGCTCATCATACAATCAAACCAACTATTCCAACACATTCATATGGGTGGTTTTATGCTAGGAAAGGTCTTGTTTCACACCCAAGCATGTCGAAACAGTCTGAGATATATTGTACTGATGAAGTCTCTTAAGAGACCAAAGTGCAAAGGTGCATAAAACTTCGATGAGAAATTACTCAAAAAATGTGGCACTTAGAAACATTTCTTTTGAGGCTACAAGTTCATGTGGGGACCCTCTACAATAAACTCTCTCATTTTTTTATAGCTCCAAGTTTTTTTCTGTGGTAAAGAGTTTTCAATTGATGGAAAACAAGAAAGTTGCATTTAGTGTAAAGTTGCAAAGTGGTGTAACTTTCATTTTTTTCATCATGCAACCAAACTGACTATTCCAACATGTCCAGATAGGTGGTTTTATGTTATGAAAGGTATTGTTTCGCACCCAAACATGCCGAAATAGTCTGAGCTACATTGTATCGACGAAGTCTCTTAAGAGACCAAAGTGAAAAACGGAAAAAAACTTCAACGAACAATTACTTATAAATTGTGGCACTTAGAAAAATTTCATTTGATGTTATGGGATCACATAGGGCCCCTCTATAATAACCTCTCTTGGGTTTTGATAGCTCTAAGTCATTTTCCTGTGGTGAAATTTTTTCCGATGCCCCAAAAATTATCAGATGCATGTAGTGTAAAGTTGCAAGGTAGGCTACTTTTTGTTTTGTTCTTTGTGGTTCCAAAAATTTAGTGCCAACACATCTAGGTGGGCACATCTACACTAGGCATGGTCACCTCCCTTCGTTATAAAAGGGTCATAGTCTTTCCTATTCAAAGGGTCACAAATTTTCGCCTTTGGTTATATGAAGCATGAAGCATGAAGCATACACATGAATTTCCTCTATGAAGCACATGAAGCATGAAGAATTACTATATTGATATATTGAAGTGTGGATGTATAATACAAATATGGACACCATCAATAAAAAAGATATGTATTAACTAAATATCCATGTAGGCATACATCAATATATGTCAATATAAGTATAAAATATATACAAAATAGCCATATAGGCTTACAAGAATTCCATATAGGAATACAATGTCAAGTATATGCAATACAAAATATGTCCAAAAATTCCAGATTGGAATACAACAAATGACCCCAATCAAAAGTCATTGCCCTCCAGATGAAGAAAACAGACGGGTGGTCGTTGTTGGTCGGGGGGATGGAGATGCATATGACACTTGTTTACTTTGAACTCAAGGGATACTCCTACTATTTAGTTCTTGATCAAGCTTCAACTGCTACAATAAAAAATTAAAAACATTAATATATTGAAATTACATTATAAAAATGATATATTTAACAAAATAATCACTTACCACCTCCAAAGGATCAAAACTATCTATTGTTGCAGCAACTCCATGGTTCATCGTGCCATGAACATCGTAATATACTTAGAACAACAAATATATATATATATATGATCATTATTTTTGTATCACTTTCATTAGATTATTTGTTTAACTAAATATACTTAGAATAACAAATTTATATTATTCTAAACAACCTAAATGATAATGAAATGGTAATGCAAACTAGAAAAGATGCTTAGAATAACAAATATATATTATTCTAAACAACCTAAATGATGATGAAATGGTCATGCAAACTAAAAATGATGCTTAGAATAACAAATCTATATTATTCTAAAGAACCTAACTTAACTTTGGTTATAAGAGTAGGAAACAGCTATCCAACCATCATGATGCACCATAAACATCAATGACATGGATGGTCGATTCCCTCATGTTTTTCAAAGACCCCATGTTTGTTTGAAGTACCTATTTTGTTAGAAATTTAACAAAAAATTGTCTCACTCTAGGAAAATCAACTTACAGGATGTTGAAACTTTCCTTTGCTCTACCTAAAAATAAATTTTAACTCACATACCTTTGATATTTTCTTTTAAAAGGCTATAAAAATATTGTCTCAAGCTCAAGAATTGTAGCACCAAATTCCCCATCTTTATTTATATTATATATTATCTAGGTATATTCTATTATATATATTATATTATATTATATGCAAATATTATATATTATCTAAATATATTCTATTTATATAATATATAATATAATATATTATAACATATAACATGACATAACATGACATTTAACATGACATAACATAACATAACATAATATCATATAATTTAATACTAGAATAGATATCTTAGATACATCTATCTAAAAGATGCTAGAAGATATTAGTCTCGAGGCACCTATATTTAAATTGTTATCAAGAGAATAGGTAGGCACATCGAGATTGACATCTATCGACGTCTTTAGATAGATGTGTCTAAGATATATATACTAGTAGCATCCACAATGCGGCATGTAAACTATTAATTTAGCATTTTTTACTTGTGTTTGAATAAAGTACTAGTATCCTTTGTAAATAATGAATAAGACATTTCATATTAAACCAAAAATATAATCTCCATACTAAGTAATTAGAGTTTAATAGAAGAATAACATCTAGTAAAGTACATACATTACATAAACTTATTGTGTTTCTAGAGATATGAGTATTTCTTCCTTAGCTCTCCTTTTGGTGAGTTGCTTCCCTATGTTCATTTTCCATAACAATTGTGTATAAATGGTGCCGAGATTCTAAGTCCATCCAAGGATTTAACACAAGAAATAACAAAAAATGTTAAGCTTGCTCTTTCTTTCTGTCACATGTCAAGTTGGAAGTGCACCATCTTTCACATCTGAAGTTGAAGGTACACCATCTTTGTCATCTCAACTTCAAGGTATGTCATATTTTTCATCTCTAATTGAAGGTATGTGTAGGTTGTTGGATGTGGAGCATATTGAGAGAAAATGTAGAAAGTCCTTTCTCTACTTAGATTTGAATAAATAGATTTTGACTTAAAAAAGCATATTGATACTTTTTTATGCAACCAGATGAAAAATACCTCCTAATTTTATGAAGTTTATCTCTTGCAACCATGTGAAAAAGGAAGAAATCCTCTTTTTTGTTTGTAATATTTATTTTTTAATGGATTATAGCCTTGTTTGAGCATATGATTCTCCTTTGTAAATGATGAAATGCTAGGTTGGAATAGATATAATCATGAGTCAAAATTCTTCTATTTACTAGCATAGGAAGCTTCCCAAGGAAGAAATTACATGTTTCAGGAATGCGACCTCTTTTAATGTTTGAATTGATCTTTTTTGTTTATTAATATCACATCTCAATGCCTTTACCCCTTCTCATTAGATTTGATTATTGGCGTGTAGAGCTTCATGTACCATATATATGCAAGGAGTTTGTTAAAAGGTCACATCCATGGCATAATACATGGATAGTATTTTATCAGACTTAAGCTATGTTGTATATTTTGAGGCAATTTTTATTAACTTATTTAATTTCGTTAGATGTTGACGATTTTACTCTCTATGGGCTTGAAGCCTTATAATTTACTTGTTGATAAAGAAAGGGATTTGGTCAAAGTTCAGAGTTTGGATTGGGAAGGGAGTTCACTATTCGTGTCATGAAGTACATCCATGAGGTAAACATTTGATATCAATCCAACATATTAAAATTGGGAATAAATTTGAGTTGACTGTTGTAGTATATTTCTAATCTAAATGACATTTTTATGTTTATTAGATAATATTTTTTTCAATTGACACAATCTTAGTTTCTCTTCTAACTTAGTAAAATACTATTTATTAGATTATTCACCAAGCTTCTAAAGTGTTCCTCCAAGATAAATACTAAGTTATTATAGAAGATTGTTCTTTTTAGTGATAATTGGTTAGAATTAAGCACATGCTATCCAATTTTTTTGTCAAGATATATTTTTAATATATTTGCATGTAAATTAAAGTATCCTTAATGACTTATAGTACACAACCTAATCAATTTAAAAGATCCCTTCCATTTTATACTGACATAACATTTGTTGAAACTTATTAAAATATTCATACCAAAAATACTGAATTGTCCTTTCAATTAAATTGTGAATCTTTGTTATGACACATTTTTTTGTCATGGCATTCCATCACCGTGAGATCGCATTTATTTAAGGAATTTTTTCAAATAGTTCATTGCCTTCTCTATGCTACCACATTTTTCTTACATGTCTACCAAAGCATTTTATCAAATGGCTTGTTAGGAATTGCATGCAAAAAATATCAGTTAAATGCAAATAAAGATTAAACAGAGGAATGAAAAACTCAGAAATAATAATAGCAAGAGTCAATTATTAACATGGTTCACCCAAACTTAGGCTACATCCACCAACAGAGAGTCCAATATTATTATCCGGCAAATTGAACTGATTACAACCCACAATCCTTGCAACTCAATACCATTGCAAATGCTACAATACAATGTCAACGAAAACGCTAACCCTTAGTCTTTTATCAAGCCATGTCGATTACAAAATAGGGTTTTTATGTTGGTCAATAGAAAAATAACTCCTAACGCCTTTATAAAATAATAAAAAAATTGTGAGAGGTTTCGAGGGCGCTGCCCTTAAGCCCCTGCGGGGGCGCTACCCCTTGACCCCACCCTATATCATGACAAGGAGTGCACCAGGGGTGCTTCCCCTAGACCCTGCAAGGGGTGCTACCCCAAACCCCCATCAAATAATTTGGGGGGAAACTACAACGATAAAAGTGGGGAAAATTTAACCTCTGAGTTTGATTAGGCTCCATATACCAACAATCTACCACTTGGAGACTGATTAAACTCCACCCCATATCATCTCCCACTTGGAGAATGGTCATAACACCTCTAACCTTGTAGCTCCCACTAGAAATAAGCACCCTGGACCTTGTTGTTCTGATTTTATTGTTTTTCAGTCGTGAAGACCAACTGAAGTTGAAGAGGAGCTCAACTTCTCCCTTGGCACTATCTTTGTAAACATATATGCTAGATTGTCATCTATATGTATCTTTTCTAGCCTTAACTGTCCATCATCCAACACTATCTGAATGAAGTGATACCTCAACTATGTGTTTGGTCTTTGAATGCAAGGAAGAATTCTTTCCAAGATGTATGGAACTCTAACTATCTGTAAACAAATAATTGTTGGCCTATTATTTTCCCAATTCTTCCATGAAAGATTGCATCCATATCATCTCCTTTATTTCCTCTATTGCAGCTACATACTCTACCTCTATGGTGGATAAATCAACCACCTTTTGCAACCTGGAGATCCAAGTCACCGTTGTCCCACCTATAGTAAAGACATAACATGTAGTACTCCACCTGGTATCAATATCCCCTTCCAAATCTGAGTCTACATAACTTGCTAAATCAATATTAGAGCCCCCAAAACATAAATGTTTTTTGGATGTAACTCTCAAATACTTGAGAACCCATTTTACTGCATTCCAATGCTCCAATCTGGGATTACTCATATACCTGCTTACGACTCCAACAATATGTGCAATATCCAGTCTCGTGCATACCATGGCATACATTAAACTTCCTATAGCTGAAGCATATGGTACCTTGGACATTTTTTCTTCCTCCTCTTGTGTCTTTGGACACATCTCCTTAGTCAATTTCAAATGACTAGGCAAAGGTGTGCTAACAGCTTTTGCATTCTCCATGTGGAATCTCTACAACACCTTTTCAACATAACCAACCTGAGATAGAGTCAGTTTTATGTTCTTCCTATCTCTAGAAATTTTCATACCAAGGATTTTTTTTATTGCCCCAAAATCCTTCATAGAAAATTATTTTTCTAACTGTTGTTTTAACTCACTTATGTGATCCATGTTAGACCCCGCTACAAGCATGTCATCAACATATAAACATAAAATAATGTAGCTCTCATTATCCAACCTCTTAAAATAAACACAATGGTCAGAATTACACCTATTGTAGCCTTGCTGAGCCATATAATTATCAAATTTCAAGTACCATTGCTGAGGTGCTTGTTTCAAGCCATATAAACTCTTCTTCGGTCTACACACCAATTTCTCCTTGCCTTTGACATCAAATCCTTGGGGTTGTTCCATATATATCTCCTCAGGCTCTAAATCACCATGGAGAAAGGCGGTTTTCACATCTAGTTATTCCAAATGCAATTTTTCAACAACCACAATACTTAAAATAGTACGAATAGAAGTCATCTTAACAACTGGAGAAAAAATCTCATCAAAATCAATGCCCTTTTCTATTCAAATCCTTCTACAACTAACTTGGCTTTAAATCTATTCTTACCTCCATCTTTCCCTTTCAGCCTATAAACCCACTTTTTTGGTAAAGCCTTTTTACCTAAAGACAACTTGCATAATTCCCAAGTCTAATTTTTCAGCAAGGAGTCCATTTCTTCGTCCATTGCATGCTCCCACTAAACCTTTGTATTCACCTGCATAGCTTCATCATACCCTTCAAGTTCACTAGCATCTGTTAATAAAATAGAATACAAAGAGGGAGAAAACCTTTTAGGAGGTCTACTTAGCCGTGTTGACCGTCTAACATTCACTGGAGTTTGTGTTATTTCTTGTTGTTGTTGCGGAGCATAAGGAACCACTGGAACATTACTATCTAGAGTATCATCCAGCACCACAAAATCCTTTTCTTTCTTCTCATGTTGTTGCAACTAATCTTTGTACAACACCTTTTCATTGAATACATCATCCCTGCTTCTCACAATTTTTAGATTTTCAACATCCCAAAGTCTATACCCAAATTCATCAAGGCCATATCCAAGGAAGATACACTTTTTGATTTTGCATCCAGTTTGGTTCTATTTTCATAATCTACATGTGCAAATGCTTCACATCCAAAGGTTTTGAGAAAAGAATAACTCGCCTTCTTATCTGTCCATGCTTCCTCTGGAATACCACAACCCAAAGGAACTAAAAGACCTCTATTAAGTAAATACACAACGGTATATTGAAAACCTCTACCCACATGTTTAAAGGCATCCCAACATGCAATATCATGCTCCTTGCATGCTCCATTATTGTCCTATTCATGCGTTCAACCACCCTATTTTCTTGTGGAGTCCCTAGAACCATTTTCTACCTACAAATTCCACTAAAGGAACAATAATCCTCAAATTATTTGCTGCAATACTCACCACCATTATCAGATCTGAGACATTTTAATCTTTTACTTGTCTCATTCTCAACCAAGCTTCTCCATTTCTTAAATGTTTCAAATGCATCAGATTTTTGCTTAAGCAAATAAATCCAAACCTTCCTAGTTGCATCATCTATGAATGTAACATAATACCGAGAGCCACCAAGAGAAGATGCCTGAGCCAATCCCCATACATTTGTATGTGCAAGCTCCAACTTTTCATCTTTCTTTTTCTTCCCATCCTTGAGAAAACTATCTCTCTTTTGTTTTCCATACACGCAACTTTCACAAAAATCCATATTAATGCATTTTAGACCTGGTAAAACTTTCTTATAATGAAGTACCTTCATACTTTTTTCATTCATATGTCCAAGTCTATTATGCCACAGTGTTGTCTTAGAAGCTGCAGCAACTGTTTTAGTCTCTTCCTACGAATCTGCAACAACTGTTCCTGAACCGTTTTTGTTTTCTCTGCAACAACTAAAGTAGAAGGAAAAATATGAGATGTACAAATATATAAGGTTCCCACTTTCACACCTTTTGCTACTACTAAGGAACCTTTTGAAACCTTCCAATTTTTATCATTAAAAGTAACTATGCAACCTTCATCACCTAGCTGCCCCGCTGAAATTAAATTTCTACTCAGCCTTGGAATGTGCCTTACCTCTTGTAGTAGCCAATGATTCCCATTCTACAACTTAATCTTAATTTTTCCCTTTCCAACAATCTGACAGGGTTTGTTATCTCCCAAATAAACCAGCCCAAAATCCCCTTGGACATAATCAGGAAAATAACTTCTATGGGGTGTAGCATGAAATGGGGCCCCTAAATCTAAAACCCATGAATCATCAACATTTTCAAGGGAAATAATCAAAGCATCCTAATCAGATTTGTTACTTACCACATTTTCCACTTTACTTCCTTCATTTTTGTCTCTTTCATTTTTCCAAGACCAACAATCTTTCTTTAAATGACCTGGCTTATCATAGTACCAACAATCCTTCTTGTCTCTAGATTAGGACCTTTTGTCCTTTGATTTTCCTCGTGACTTCCCATGACTTTCATAATTGTTTCCTCTCTTCTTTATTCTACCCCTACTTTCTGCATTCAAAACACTTCCTAATGTGGATGTTCCACCTGAGCTTTTCCTACAAATTTCCTCACTTAAAATAACACCAAAAACATCATCAAATTTTAATGTATTCAAACTAGAAACAGAATTACTAACAACCATTACCAAGCTATTCTAGCTTTTATGCAAAGAACAAAGTATCAAAAGATCCCTAACTTCTTCATCAAATTTTACATTTACTGAAGTTAATTGACTGGTAACCATATTAAACTCATTTAAATGATCGGCAACTAATCCACCTTCTACCATTTTCATATTAAATAAATGCTTCATAAGAAATACCTTATTCGAAGTGGAAGGCTTTTCATATAACTTCTCCAGGGTTTCCATCAACTCTTGAGTTGTCTTTTCTCCTGTAATATTGAATGCCACTGATTGTGCCAGGAATAAACAAATGGCTCCCAGTGCCTTTCTTGTAATTACACAATATGAGCCTCCTCAGGAACACAATGTTGTAAGATTTGAAGCATCAGATGAATTGTTTGATCATGTTAGGGTCAAGGTTGGACAAGAGTGCATTTCTGATGAATATTTTGTTAAGTCTTCCGAGTTTAAATCATTTGTTTATGAATATAAAGGAAAGAAAATGAGACAAAAGATGCAGGATGTCACTCCTAAATGAGAGGCTGCTGCTTTGGAAGAATTGAAAAAAGAAATAGACAAAGAGATGGATTCCATCACTCCTGAGAGAGGGAGAGAGTTACTTTACGAAGTTGGAGTATTTCTTTTTCCCAGGTGGGATATAAGTTCTGTAATTGTGTTTGATAGTTTCAGAAAGAGAGGGGAGAAAACAATAAACTTAACAGAGGAAGCAAATGATGAGATGTATTCAGGTTCTAGATACAATCTAGATGAGGCCACCTTGCTTATTTGGTCATTGTACCCCCATGACAAAAGACCTGTTGTGATTGATAATCCAAACCAAATATTTGGACATCTCTTGGTCCAAAGAGTAGGGGATACCAATCCCATGGAGACCTGGTAGAATTGAATGTAAATGTGGAAAAATTCACCAAAGCACAGATTGATAATCTGGTTAAAGAAAATGACAGGTTGAAGAAGGAATTAGCACATCAAAGAGGAAGATCATCTTCCTCTTCCACACTAGAGTTGTATTCCCCATGGCTTGAAAAGGATAAGAGAGTATTGGATGCAATGGTTGATACAACTTATTGGAAAAATTGCCACTTGAAATCTCAGGAAAAATGTAAACAATTGGAGAAAGAAGTCAAGACCATCAAGTATAATACTGCATCTGAAATGATCAAGGGGAGATTCAATAAGATGATGAAATGTGATGATGAATATTGGAGACAATTTAAGAAGGTATACTCAACAATGGAGGAGAATGAATGACTACAAGGGAGAATAATTAAAAAGAGAGTAGCTTCGAGACAAGCAAATCCTGAAAGGACAAATAATGCAGACACATATAAAATTGGTAGAATCACACAATGGATATCATAACAAGCTCATGTAAGATCTTGAATTCTTCAATTTGACTCCAACACTTTATGATGATATGGGAAATCCTCGAGAGTATGATGATTGGAAGGAAGAGTTTGATGTGCTTCTGACTATTGCCCTACATGAAATCAATGATAAGGACATAATTTTACAAAATACTCATAAGCAGCTTGAGAAGATGATGTATAGGGAATATGATATGAGGGAAGTGATCTCCAATACATATACTTTTTCTCAACAAGAGTACATTCATAAGCTCTTTGCATTTAGGTTATTCCTTAACCAAACTATGGATATACCAGACACAATGGGACAACCATCAGGATGAAAGGAATCAACTGACAGCATGAGCACCCTATCATGTGGAGTAGAAGCTTTGAACAAATCTTAGATGGTCACAGACTTCTGTTTGGAGATTAACAGATTGGTGCATTCATTTGCTGCAATATTTTGTTTTCTTAATTATGTTTAGTTATCAAACAACATGACTTTTTGTAACGGGTTTGTAGCTTGTTGCCTCTCATATATATATAAGAGAGACCAAGACACAAATAGATCATCATCACATCATTTCCATTTAGGGTAGGCATTAGTAAGAAGATAGATTGTACCAATTTTCCCATCCATCTCATAACAGAAACTACTGTTATAATGCATATTATTCAAAGATAAATATAATGGATAAGGTTATGCATAATTTTTAATTTGATTTCAAGTGCTCAACTGTTGTGTGGATTTATATGCTTATATGTTATTTGGTTGTCTCTGAAGTGGCTATTTATGTTATTCAAATTCAGTTTGTGAAAATACAATTAATTTTTCAATACACATTTCATGTAATTGTGTGATGTTGTAGATTGGTTTTGGTGTGTAGAAGAATTAAAGTTCCTTTTAAGAAATCAAATTTGATAGGTTCACGGTTGGATTAAAGTCCTTTTGAATAGATTGTCTTAATTGGTTTCCTTTCACATATGAATTAAATCCTTTCACAACTTCACAGTAGCATGAGGGGATATCACTAGGATTACTAAGAAGAGCCCAAATAACTGACATACTTGCACATTTGCACAAGGTGCAAACATTCAGAGTGCCCAAATGTTCGAGTTAAGCTGAAGAGTGAATCTACCCATCTTACAGAAGCCTATCTCCAAAACCATCATTCACCCCTCCACTCTGTCCACCCAATAGAAGTAGACATTGGTCATAATTAGATATTGCATACAAAATACAACTCACAAAATTGAATTCTCAATTACTCTCATTAGAAACTAGTCACTAAAACTCGGTATCTACTCCACCTTCATGTGCCTTAGTGAGTATATTGCTCAA
The DNA here is from genome assembly GCA_007258455.2 of Sequoia sempervirens. Lineage (NCBI taxonomy): Eukaryota > Viridiplantae > Streptophyta > Pinopsida > Cupressales > Cupressaceae > Sequoia > Sequoia sempervirens. Next base: position 2,868 of record VDFB02030024.1, on the reverse strand, counting down.
TTCAGGAACCATATTTACCTTTAAATCAACCTTATTGTTCAGTTATACCCGCCTAGGTTTGGTAGAACCTAAAGAGTAGAAGGTAATCAGTCTTGTTTACCTTTTTCGTGGGCCAAAGGTGTATTAATGGATTGGCACCCCCTTATGGTTTAAAACTTGCACTTTTGAGACCTAACAAATCCCTCAACCCTTAAACACTCAAGTACCCTCTACCCTCTACCCTCTACCCTCAACCCTCAAGTACCCTTAAACCCTAATCCCTCATTAACCCCTATTCCCTCTACCCTATACATTGGACCCTGAACCCTAATCCTTGAACCATATACGTCCCTCAACCCTCAACCCTCAACCCTATACATTAAACCGCCCTTAACCCTCAATTTTCAACCCTCAACCCTTAATCCCTCAACCCTCAACCCTTAATTTGCACAAAGTACTGCAATAAAGGAAAAATTTGCTTTGTTTGTGATTATCTGGAGGAATAAATGGGGAATGCTTGTGACAATATGGATCTTGTCACACAAATTGTTGTATTTCATGTTAAATACAATGAAAAATTAGAGGCAATATATCTTTTGATGCAAGTGAAATGTAAGCAAGCAACTGAAGGCTAGTGAATATTGGGGAAGGATTTTTTGTTCTAACACCCTTAATCCCTGCTATATCAGAACAATTAGGCACTAAATTAGGCACTACATCAGGCGTTAAATTAGGCTCCAAAAAGGCTCTAAAGCATGCGCTAGAATAGGTGCTAATATGGGCGCTAACATAGACGTTAATCTAGTTGCTAATTTAGGCACTAATCTGGGCATTACAGTGGGTGTAGTTCGTTGGTGCTAATCTTGGCGTTAATTTAGGTGTTAATAAGGGCATTACAGTGGGCATTAATAGCGGCGCTAACTGCCATGCAATTTCGGCAAAAATTGGTGCCGGATTTAGCGTCAGCTTGTTTTGGTCGGTGCAAAAAATGCCAGAAATAGCGCCATCCCAAAAAATAGCGCTGACTTTTCGCAAAAATTTGAGAAAAATACATTAAAACAATAGGTGGAAGCAAAAAAGGGAGCTAATCACAGGGATTTGTTGTAGTGTATACAATCTTGAGAGAAGAAACATGATCATTTTTTCTTTATAGAGGTCACCTATGCTTGTAACATCATTACTTTAATACTTACATATAAAAATTGCCTCTTCAAGAAGTATAGAAATGCCTAGAAGTGTAGGAAAAGTCTCTTCTTCGCATTCACTATTATTTACAATTTAATGACATCAAAATTTGAGTGTACAAGCAAAAAAATAGCCAAATCCATTAAAAATAACAACCTAGAGATGTCTCATGAATTATTAGGTCGAAAATCTAACCATAGCATTAAACATGGTGTTGGTTCCTTCATTCTTTATTCCCTATGAATTTTTGCCTTTTGAGAATAATGATTTTAGGGCACAAACAAATTTGATCTAGTAGTTGTAGAGCTTCATGTTAAATTATTTACGAAATTTTATGTTATTTTTCATAAATAATTTAACATGGAGCTCTACATGTATGGACCAATAGTTGTTATAGCATTTGTTTATTTAATGCCCAATATTTTTAACAATATTAGACCAATAGTTGTGGCTTTAAAGTTGTTAGTGTTGATGATGACTATCCATAATTGATTAAATGTATTCCTTAGATCTAAAAGGTGAAAAATCATGTGATGCCACATCAGCGCACCAATAAAACATAATTTAGTGCACAAGTATCAGTCTCACATTTTTTTGGGGTCTTTTTGGATACCTCAACAAAAAAGCATGCTGATGTGGCATCATATTTGATGATGTGGTCTTGAAACCTTAGTTATAAGTAGGGGACTTGCCAAGTAAGCTGCTGTAAAAATTTAGAAGTGGTTTGAAATTTTCACGAAAGATTTTGAGAAGTGCAAAATTAAGGTGCTCAACTACAAAATCCTCTTACTCTTTTTTTTTTTTTTTTTGAGTTTCACTTGATGTTTCTGTTTCACCCCTAGTTTTAGTCACAGCGAAGTGTTGTTACACGTATGGAAACTTTTATTACTGTTTTAATTTAAAGTAGGCCCCAGCAGGGTACTGCGTTCTAATCTTGTTGGTGCTTGCTAGGTCACCTGCTTACGTGGTATCTGTTTACTAAATAAAGCATGACTTTTTAAGAAATATTGACACGTGGCAATATGCCTAAAGCAGCAATAAGCAACTCTGTTTGCAGTTTCCGAGAGATCCGAGAGGTCTCGTTGGTAGTTTCAATCCAAGAATGAAAATTTAGGAAATTTGAGGCCCTTGCCCAAAAACTGGAGCACTCATTTTTGCTTCCTGTTGAAATTTGTCAGGATTTATTTCCACCAAATGACAACACTTTATTCATGTAATACCTTTTATTAGTTTTAGAATATTGAGAATCAAATTCGAACTGATTTAAGACTTGTAAAATCAAATTTGTATTGTTTAAATTTTCTTAGAAATTGCTTTACGAGCAGTGAAGTGTATCGATCAAACAAACAGAAATCTTTTATGCCTTCTTTTATGTAACGAATATACTGCCGTCATGAATTGTTGGTAGTGAATTGTATATACGATGAATTGATGATGAATTATTGACAGTGAATTGTTGAGAATGAATTGTTTATGATGAATTACTGACGATGAATTTTCTTGTTAAAATGTTCAAGCGAGAAATTCTAATTTTTATAACAGAACTAGCTGATAAAATCAGGGAATCGGCCTTCCATGTGAGCAGCAAACTAGCCCGAGATATGTTGTTCTTGTTACTATACTACCCTTTGTGTTAGACAAAGGGAGGTATGAGAATAGATAACAAATTAGTGTGAAATATATGACCACTTGAAAATCAAAATA
>VDFB02030023.1:0-88910 GCA_007258455.2 Sequoia sempervirens | reverse complement strand
TCTACTTTATCAAATGTGAATATTACATCAAGTGTGAACAGGTTATTATGTGTGAATAAGAGACTGCGAATTATTGTTATCTCTACCAATTTGGATCTGTGCTAGTTATGAACTCTCCAGATTTGTGTTAGCTGCAATCTCTCCATATTGGATCGGTGATTAGTTGTGAACTCTTCATTGTGGATCTGTGCGAACTCCACCATATTGAATCTGTGTTAAGGTGTGAACTATGTCTAAGGGTGAAGATCAGTGTGAATCATTATGATGCAAATTCATTAGGTTGAGAACCATCAGTGCTTGTGAGTACTGTTAAATGTTATTTCTGTATACAGTCATCTCATACATAACAGGTAAGAATTGGCAGACTGTTATATGTTTTTCATCTTGCCAGAGCTGAATATCAGTCTTGTGTTAGACCTCATTGTAATATGTAAAGTTGCCATTATTACATCAAATATAAGAGAGATCTTTGTTGCTGGGTTTTTCTCCCTCAAGAGGAGGGTTTTCCCAGGGTATATGCTGTGTTATTTTGTCTGATTTTGAATTATTTTTCTGTGCATTTAATCTGTTCACCTAAATTTAACATGGTATCAAAGCGGGTTTGAGGATCGTGATCAGATTATTGCACTCAGATTTATCTATTTCTCTGAAGGTTTGATGAGGGAAGAATCATAATCTTTCTGTTGTTGTCATTCCTATGTTGTTAAGGAATCTAAAATTAGCCGCTCATGGAAGTGTCGCCTCTCTTCAAATCTCTGTGGATGTGCATCATCATTTAGTGATCAATCTGTTGGTTGATTATCAGAGGCTTGAATAAAGCTCTAGTTTGAGTCTGCAGATATTTGATGAAATTCTTCATTGAGAATGTTTCTCTCAGTTTGGAGTCCCATCTATGCTCGTTTCTGTCAAGGATCAATAGGCTTCATCAGAATTCAGAATGTCAACTCAGTCGAAGTTAGGGTTCAAAAACGCTTGACTAATGCATCCTATCTGGCATAAAGTTCGTTGAGTGACTTCTGTTTCCTTGACTCGTGGCTGCATAGCTTCTGACAAATTGTCATTTCATTTCTTCAGCACCTTCATAGAAACACGAATATGGTTATCTAAAGTTGCATCAGAATATTGGCGGGTCTAAAGCTCAAAAGGATTGAACTTAAGGCATACTCAAATCTGTGCTTAGTGTTTGAAGGAAAGAAGCTCATTCATTGTCTCTAATAAAGCCTTTACGGTTTAATGAGCCACTATTGTGAGCAAAGGATGAGCTTGCCCTCACATGTACTTAATGAGGCAAAGGAGTTTCATACCTTCTGATTGTGAAAGCATTTCATAGGAAAGACAAGTGTAGACATACACAACACTTAAGGAGATTATGATCTCAAGAGATAAGTATTTTTTATGTTTGTTAAGTTATTTCATTTATTTGGATCTTGTGTGAATAGAGGTTGTATTTTCTCTCGAATTGCATTCTCTAGCATAAAGATCCTTTGAAGATTTCAAATTATTTATTGTAAGTTGTTTCATGCTAATCATGTAGATCTCTGAGTGTGACTTTGAGATGAAAAAGAGAATTGCATTTTCGATTGTGATAGGTTGATCACATCAATATTATTCTCTAATGCATGAATTGTGTTAGAGCTTTGAACTCTTGGAGAGAGTTGGTTCTACATGCTAACTGCTTAATGCATTCAAGAAATATGTAGTTGTGCAGATTATTCTTTTGTTGTGCTGAGTTTGGCACTCTCGAGAGGAGTAAAAGATGAATGAAAGAGTTATACCAAAAATTATATAAAGATAAGTTTCTTTATCCCTCTAGTTGATCTTTTGATATATTTCTCTTTCAGGTTTATTTATTCATGTTCTAACATTGTGCATAAATTCTTATGTATTCATGTTATATCCTGTGATTGTAAACTTTGTATGATTCCAGTCTTGTTATTTCTTTGGGTAATTATAAACTGTTGGTAATCTCTCTCTAAAATGCTTGCAGTTCAATGTTCTAGGAGTAAGAAGGTGATGAGAGATTGCTTAGGCATCTTGTGAGGAAGTCATGCCGACCAAAGAAATAATCAAGCAGCCTTGGGACTGAGCTGGTGGCCAGAGGGAGCTCACTTCCAGAAGTCTTCTTTGCAATCTCTGAAGCAAGGATCAAGAGGGAGTTGTGTAACTCACTGAGAAGAAGTGAAGTTTATTGTATTGCAAAGCTAGGTGCTAAACCCTTAGAAGATCCTTTCAGTTGCTGAGATCAGAATTGCTCAAGACTGTCATCTGGATTTGTCATTGGCAATCTTGGACGAAGAGGTCAGAAGGTTGATGCAAGTGTCTGAAGATTTAGAGGGAGCCTGTTGAACCTGAAGATGGTAATCTTGTTGCAGCTAGTTTAGATTTGGTGGATCCTACATTGTATAGACAACTGATTAGATCCTTGATGTATCTAGTTAACACTAGACCTAATATTTTCTATGCAGTGAGTGCACTTAGCCAATTTATGTGTGATCCAAGATAGATACATCTTGTTGCAGCTAAACATATCCTGAGACACTTGTGTGGCATAGTTGGATATGGGTTGAAGTATACTTCAGATGCAGACTTGGAGTTACTTGGTTTCACTGATTCTGATTGGGCAGGTTGTTTCTCAGATCGGAAGAGCACCTCTGATTGTTGCTTCAGTTTGGGTTCTGCTATGATTTCCTAGTGCAGCAGGAAGCAATCTTCTATAGCATTGAGTACAGTAGAGGATGAGTACATTGCAGCTTGCATGGCAACTCAGGAAGCAGTGTGGATTCGTAAGCTCCTTGCAGGATTGTTTGGACAATCAATGGAGCCTACTATTATTCATTGTGATAATCAGAGTTTTGTGAAGCCTTCTGTCAATCCTATGTTTCATGACAGAACCAAGCATGTAGAGATCAAGTGCCACTATATCAGAGATATGGTACTGCGGAAGGCTATATAGTTGAGGTACATTAGCACTGATGAGCAGATGATAAATATTCTCACCAAGCCTCTCGCCAGGATAAAGTTTGCATACTTTTGAGACAAGCTTGGTATGGCGGAGAATCTAGCCTTGACTGAGTATGAGTCTCAGTATCAGTGAGCCTTGTTTAATGAGTTCTTCTCTATGAGAGAAGTTCGAGGTGAAATCCCTTGTTAATGCATTTTCTTCTGTGACAAAAGAATTTGAGGTGAAAGCCCTCGTTCCCACCCTTTGAGCTGAGACATGGTGGATGTCATGTGTGCGACTCCATGACATATGTTGTACTTGTGTTTCACCCTCTGGGAGAGCCATGGTGAAATTCACGTTGAGGTGACAACATCATGCAAGTGATGAACACTTGTACTTACTATTGCACTTTCTTCTGTGACGGAAGAACTTGAGGTGAAAGCCCTCATTTCCACCCTCTGAGCTGAGTCATGGTGGATGTCATGTGTGTGACTCCATGACAACATCACGAGAGAGATTCCGTGATGATCTTCTTGTACTTGTGTTTCACCCTTTGGGAGAGCCATGGTGAAAGTCACGTTGAGGTGACAACATCACGCAAGTGATGAACACTAGTACCTAACCATGTGATGGTGATATTTCTCTCTTTATATCTGAATGCAGGCAATGGTGGCAAATGAACCTCATATGGAGATGATTCATATCATGTAGCTGGAAGTTCTCTCCCTAGCTGAGAGGGAGTGTTAATGTTAAAGCAGCTTCGGTAGCTCCTTCTAGCTCACTTCTTTCATGGAAGTCTTAAATTGAATAATAGCCGTTGGCTATTCAATTTACTTTTATTTTTTTGTATTTCATGCTTTGGCCGACATGAAAGAATTCAAAATTCTTAGAAGACATTTAATATACTTCTAGGCCGACTTCATTAAGAAGATATGTGATTTTGTAAGAGGCCGACATGAAGGACTTGTCTCCCATACATATACATAGTTTGTTCATCCATTTGATTATCGAAGCTCTTCCCTAGTTCGGTCATCTTCAAGTGTGAATATAATATCTAGAGAAGCTCGACCAATTCAATTCGGCTCTACTTTATCAAATGCGAATATTACATCAAGTGCGAACAGGTTATTATGTGTGAATAAGAGACTGCGAATTATTGTTATCTCTGCCAATTGGATCTGTGCTAGTTACGAACTCTCCAGATCTGTGTTAGCTGTGATCTCTCCATATTGGATCAGTGATTAGTTGTGAACTCTTCATTGCGGATCTGTGCAAACTCCACCATATTGAATCTGTGTTAAGGTGTGAACTATGTCTAAGGGTGAAGATCAGTGCGAATCATTATGATGCGAATTCATTAGGTTGAGAACCATCAGTGCTTGTGAGTACTGTTAAATGTTATTTCTGTATATAGTCATCTCATACATAACAGGTACGAATTGGCAGACTGTTATATGTTTTTCATCTTTCCAGAGCTGAATATCGGTTTTGTGTTAGACCTCATTGTAATATGTAAAGTTGCCATTATTACATCAAATATAAGAGAGATCTTTGTTGCTGGGTTTTTCTCCCTCAAGAGGAGGGTTTTCCCAGGGTATATGCTATGTTATTTTGTCTGATTTTGAATTATTTTTCTGTGCATTTAATCTGTTCACCTAAATTTAACAATATTTGCCTCTAGGCATAAATGCTTGAGATCTCTTGCTAGACTCTCTTGTGAACTTTTTAAACCTCTTCTCTTCATTCAACAAAGCTCCATACACTTCTTCTAGTGTGATATTCTAAAAATTTTCAGTAAGCTCTAATGTGCGAATGAAATTATGATACTCAACTAGAAGACTTTCAATTAAAAAATCTACAATTTCAAAGTCTTCATATTCAACCTTCATCATTACAAGTTGATTTCTTAAGTTTTTCAATTTTACAATATGGTCATTCATGTTATCTCCTCACTTCATTTTCAAATGAGTTAATTGCCTTTTGATGTCCATCACTTTTAATTTGCTAGTTCTTTCATACATTGTTTGTAGAGTGTCCCATATCTTCTTTGTTGTTTTTAGATCCTGAACATGAGACCTTATCCCTAGACTAATTTGCCATAAAATGGTAGCCCTTGTATTCATATCTATTTTTCATGCTTAGTTTCATTTGTAGGTTTGTCTTCTACTGATAGTTCCCATAGGCCTTTCATTTGTAAAATCAATTTCATCTCACATTTTGAACTTGCATAGTTAGAACCATCCAATTTTGCACTAACCACAATATTAGAGATCTCTGAGGTAGCCATAGCAAGAACAAAATAAACTCTCAAGGCACACAAACATAAGGGCTTAAAGAATAAGGCCCCTTCCAATGCACACAATGAATATTTTTTATTCTCATGCCTTGATGTTGGCCTCCTTATGAACCAAACAAAACAAGGACTATTGCAAATTTGTGACTTACAATTATGAAGGAGAGCTTCACCAATCTCTTCACTTCAACAAGAATTGTCAAAAAAGACAATATGATAGTTTCCAATGAACATTTCAACTTGTGTGAACACACACCTTTCAATTTTCACTTAATAGTGTCAAACCTCCTCCTTAAAGGACAACTCGTGATCTCTTTTCACAACTCCAGGCAACGGCTTCTGCTTGGCTACAATGTTGATGACTTCTTCTTCTGTGGACTGCCTGTAGCATGTAACACAACCAACATGTTTGGTTCCAACGTGACTGCAACAAATGGGATAAATGGTAACCATAGTTTGTAGATAAAAATGATGGCTATCACCTACCAAACATGTGAAACCTTGTAAAGAAGTTTGTTTGACTTGCGCAAGTTCTTATAGATGTAAGTTGTGGAAAGATAGAATAACAAGAGACATAGTGAAGCCAAAAATAAAGATAAACTCAACAACCCATCACTGCATAGTAATAAACAAATACTCTGGCATGCTCTTTAGTGGCAAGAACATTCACTCTATCGCCCTTCCAACCTCAGGTGTAGGCCTCCATGAATTCAATGTGTAGAAATCAAACAAATTTCAATGTTGTAGCAGGAGATTATTTTTCCTTCCCTCCCTCTTTCACCCAAGTTTTCAAGCGCCTAGTTACAAAACATCACACTAGCAGATCCCATGTGTAAGGCGGGGACATACACCCATAAATGATGACCGTGCCCTGCCTCTTCCATTGCACAGTCCACCGCTCTTCATTTCTTCTTGATAGCAGCCTTGGTAACCTTGGCACCGGACATGGGTTCCTTCTTCTCGACACTCTTGATGACACCCACAACAATAGCCTATCGCATGTCTCTCACAACAAAATACCCTAGAGGAGGATACTCAAAAAATGGTCTCCACTTGCAGACTAGCGCTCACTAATCGCCCCCCGTGGCTTTGATACCATGAAAAACTAATTGAGAAGCCGAAAGAAAGAAACAAAACATAGCAAATTTGGAGTGCTACTAAATATAGGCTAGAGCATTTCAATTTATAGATGAAATTGTAATTAATACAATACACACTGTACAACAAGGAGTTAGATGGAATATTTATGATGTGTAGGCGCAACAACAGCATGGATGGCTGAAGTAGGCTATGTCGACTGGAAAACATGCAACTTATTTAATTTACTCTAACAAGCCTGCCTATCTCGTTCAAGCCGGTATCTCCCCTAGGGTGACCGTATTCGAGAAGCACACTTGTAGCACTGAGCAGCAATGCTCTATACATTTATATTTCATTCCTTGTATTCGTCAAAGGTAGGTTTTATATGAATCGGCAATGTGTAACTATAATCGGCCGAATTATTGCCCGTTCACAACAATTTTTACATAAGGCTTCTTAACTTTTTAAATGAACAACCATCTATAGATGGGGCAGGAGTATCAAAAGAATAAGGTTTTTTAACTATCTTTTAATGACTAACAGTCTATAGATAGGGCAAGAGTCTCGGAAGCATAAATCAATAAAACAAAAGATCCTTTAGTGGTAGTAATTATCTCATTAGATAGAGGGAGGGTCATGATCATTCAGCTTGCTTCATATATCAATAGAGTTTATGGATGAAATCGGGGATCCCACCTTTCATCATAAATTTTCTTATTAATTCTTTTTTTTTTTGGTTTTTGGGAAATATGAAGAAAAGGATGAAAAAAAATTTGATAAGTGTTCACATAATAAGGAGTTAATAAATCAAAATATATTTTGTCTTAATAAATTAATTTTAATTCAAGATAAATTAAGTAATTAATTTTTAGAAAATATAAGTTTGATGAATTAAATGCATTTTTTATGAATATTTTATTTAAATTTGTAAATTATAATTAAAAAGATAATAATATAATATTATAAAAAAAGTGGGTACTAAAAAGGCATACCTATAAAATTTAAATGAGACTACGTCTAAATAAAAGATAACTTTAGAATGATCAAACTTGAACATAATATAAAACTCACTAATCTAAAACAATTCTTAAATGGAGGGTCTTTATCACCATGTTTCTCCCAACATCATTTAGGATAGGATTATCATCAAAATTATCTCCTAGCCAGTGAGTACATCCTCTTCCTCAAAAGTATATTTTGAAGGGTATTGAACACACACCAAAAAATTTACCAACTCTAGCCAAGGAAACTTGCAAGAGTCTGGCCAACTAAGAGCACCACATTCATGAGAAGAGGTGAAAGGTGGCTATGAGGGCTATGCCCAACTATATGTGGCATTATCTTTATTTCTCAAGGGATAAGAGCCATAGGAATATGAACCATGGTATCTTCTTGTAGATTAGTTATGAACTTGCTAGTGTTCTTGAGGAGGAAAAAATGAGGGAGATTAGATTTTGATAACTGTTCAAAGAGAATTTCCCATGTGGTCCAAAAGCTCAAACAAATGGGTCACCTCAACTATAACCTTTTTTAGTTTGCACATAAATATGCATAATCACATGACTAAAGAGAATCTTCACCCTAAAAGTATGTCAAATTTGGGTATACTTAAAAAGGAGATAAGGCTAGTACCCTAAGAAAACTACATGCCATGAAAAGGAACATATTTAAAATAGCCTTAAAAATTCATGAATCTAATTCCAAGCTTCTTGAGCTCTAGTGTAGAACCAACAAAGATTCTTGAGAGTCTCTAGTTGTCCTCAAAATTGACAATATGGATTAGGAACTCTCAAATTCATTAAGTGAGAATCAACTGGAAGGACTTGATAATGAATTTATACTATTTAAAATAGGCCAATTCAACCTCAAAAATAGCTAACCAATTTAGCATGAAATATGCAATGCCAACTATGAAGAGGAGCCTAAAGTTTCCAACAATGGGAAGATGAGGAGATAACCAAAAATATCCTTTAACAAGGATTGTAATTATGAAATTATTTATTAGGATACCATTTTAAATCCTTCCACCAAGGCTTGACAAATGTGAAACAATGTTTTGAATTTTGTGGGGAGGAACAGTATTAGTAATAGCCTTAAAATTATCCTCATCTTGGTTTGATATATTAAATATTCTTTTAATATTTGGTCAAGGAAGAAAATTCTTGCTCACTTTGTAAATGAGATATTATATAATTTTAATGTCTCATATGAAAGATTTCAAATCATGGATCCATGAAACATGGGCTAGTATGCATTCTTGACAAGAAAGACTACCAAATAAATTGCTAGTTAATTGAAAGGCCAATGTGAAAATTACTTCCCACCTATAGAAGCCAAGTCTTAATAGCCTATAACATTCCAAATTATTTTAATGAAAAAATTTCTTGAACCTAAATTGGCTCCCTCATAGTGAGGAGAGTGCTAAGATATATTTATTTCTATGTTATACATTTGAAAGACACACCTAAATTGGTTCAATGCTTGATGAGAATTTTTTAGGTTTCATTTCCCTCAAGATATTTGAGAATCCATTTAGTTCATTAGGTAATACCTTTTTAATGAATTTAAAGCAACATGATGAAATCCTTGGTTCCCATCACTAAAGAAATAAAGAAAGTATCTATATTTTTTTAACTTTTAATTCAAATTTTGTTGAAGGTGCCCAACAAAAGGAATAATAAATATGCATTAAATCCAAAAATTTAGAACAAATATAAAACTTTCAGCTAAAGAAAGAGGTTTAATAATCAAGAAATTGAGATTTTTCTCAATCCTCAATAAAAACTTATTAAGGGGCAACATTAGAATCTTGAAAAGTAAAGGTAACACAAATAAGATAGAAGAATTATCCATATTGACACATTTCTAACAAAATTTATTTGATTATCACGGCTTAGGAAGAAAATATTTCCTATAACATTGGGTCTTCTATCATTGGATCAATTGAGCTAGAGGCTTAAAGAAAGAATAAAAATATTTGAACACCCTACCTAAAATTTTCTTCATCTTCAATTAGGTTAAGGAATGATTCATCATATCAATGAATAATGCCCAAGTAGCTCAAAGAATTTTCAGAGAAATAAATCAAGTTTTGTGGTATCATTCAATAAACAGAAAAATTCGTCTACTACAAGCACATAAAGAGATATATCAAGAGGATATACTTGATCGATGAACCAAAAATTCCCAAATAGATTGGAATTTTTACAATTAATTATAATATAGGACAAGAAATTTTCACATGCTAAATAAAATGAGGACCAAACCCAAGTTCTTGAAGCATGGAAAGAATAAAAGGTGACTCAACATGGTCATAAAACTTGATAAAATTAAATTTAATAAAACAAAATATATTGCTAAGAATGTTGAGCCCATTTCATTCCTTCCCAAATAATAATTATATGACCCAAAAATAAATGTATATTTGATAAAAATAGTTCATTCAAGGAAAAATGGATAAGGAAGAAAGGCCTAAGATTAAGAGCCAAATATTTGGCAATACTCTTGTATGAGAAATTCAACAAATTCATAGCTTGCTAGTTGTAGATTTCTTTATAGTATACAAAAATTTCTCTATTTATATCCATAACAAACATATTAATAATTCCATATAAAAGATGAAAGTAATAATCTAATCACCTTTAAAAGAATCCAAAAATATGTGTGGAGACTAGAAATATCAAGCCATAACACCAAAATTAAAATAAATTTGGAAACTTATAGAGTCAATAGAGAATATGGATGCTCTACCACAAAATTTTGTTAAACCACAAGGAAAATAAGGGAGGATGAAGATGAGTAAGAAGACCCTCAAAATTTAAAAGTTGATGTACATGAAGAAGAAATGAAAATAGCCACAAAAATGTGAAAAAAAATAAATTCTTGAATAAACAATTAAAAATAATAGAATAAAATATAACTACAAAATGAATCCTCAAAATAGCTAAAATAAGGGATTATTCTAAGATGAAAATTTAGGTCATGTAAGCTGCAAGAGCTTTAAAGGAACATGATCAATTATTTCCCCCCCTTTTTATTGACCTAATTGACACTAAGGAGGAAGCTAGAGTAATGAAAAGTATGTTTAAAGATTTAAAAAATAGATAAAATAGATAAAAGTAATGTAAAAACAAGAACTTTAAGAATAAAATAGATAAAATGTTTAGGAAAATGAATGGATAAGTCTTATGGTGGCACACCACAAGAAAATAGGTGAAATAAAAGTGTGCATTGAGTCCTTTAAGGAACTCAATAAAAAATATATGTATGATCCCTTCTCAAGTCTATTTGCATAAGAGGTGCTTGAATCAGTAGTGGATAGAAAAGCTTATTCTTTTCTATATGGTTAGTTGATGTATCACTAGATGAAGATTCAAGAAGAAGGCAAACCAAAAACTACATTTTTTATAGAGTGGAGGTCATTATATGTATACTACAAAGAAATTTATCCTATATTATGCACTAGTGGTGTTCATTAGGATCATGGTTAACACATTTAAATACTTTATCATTAATCTCATAGAAGTCTACCTTGCTTACTAGACTATCTATGGGATAATTAAAAAGTATGTTAAAGTCATTTAAATGATGTTAGAATGGTGTAGAAGCATACAAATTTTATTGAATTTAAGGAAATGCCTATTTTTTATACCATTTGTACATTAATAAGCCATATCATATTCAAAGAAGGCCTAGTTTTAGACCCAAGTTGGAAATAATTGTAAATATCCTAGCACTAAATTCAATTATAAAAGTAATATCATTCTTGTGATATACCAGTACAACATAAATTTTATCAAAGGATATGCACCAATTGTAGGACCCACAGAGGAGCTTCTTAAAAATTAAACCAAAAAAATATTCCAATAGAAAACTAATAGAAATAAATGTTTGATAGACTAAAGAATAAAATATTAGAAGGACCAATCCAAGTATTCTTGGATTGAAACATACTATTCCATGTACATTTGGATTACCTTAGAACAATATTAGTCCAACAAAGAGAAAATAATGTTCACCCAATTGCATATGCTAGCTACAAACTATCACAAGGAGAAAGAAGCTACACAAAAACTAATATGGAAGCCTTGGCCATGGGCTATGCACTTAAAAAAAATTAAAATTACCTTCTAGCAACTCCATTTCTATTTTTGAGAAACGATGAGCGGTTGAAATATTGAAGGAACACACTACTTATAAAAGGGAGAATATGTAGATGGCTACTACTATTATAAGAATTTGAATTTAAAGTAACTATTAAATTAAGAAAAAATAATTTAGGACCTAATTATTTATCAAATATTTATACAAGAGAAGACCAGAGACTTATAAATGAAGAATTAATTGACACAAACTTGTTTAGTGTAAATTTTATACTAGAAGAACTTATAGAAATAGTAAAACTACTTTTAATAGGATAATTTATATCAAATGTCTCTAAAAATTAAAGAATTAGATTAATGTTAAAACCACTCCCTTACACGTTAGTCAATGGAGAACTACACATCATAGGGAAATATGATATCATAATAATCATAATCATTGAACATGAAAGAAATAAAAAATTAAGGAAGGATAATGATGAAATATTTAGAGGTCATAATTCAAGAGAAGGTGTCATAAGAAAATTTATTCTACTAATATTATGATGACCCACTCTATATAAGGATGTAGAATTCTATGTAAAAAGGTGTGATATATGTAAAAGAGTAGGGAACCTATCTTGGCCCTATTGCCAATATTAACACAAGACCCAAAGAGAGATGGGGTATGAGAAAAGGAGATAATTTTAAAAATAAAAGAGATATTGAGAATTTGGTCCAATAAAAATAAATCCTCCAAAAGGACTCTTAAGAAAACATTTTCTTAGAAGACAAACCAAAATCAAGGAATGAAATTGAAAATTAAACTTTCTTGAACCAAACTCACACACCTTCTCAACAACCACCAAAATAGCTTGTGCTTCAATTATATTCTTAGAAGTAGTTCCAAGTCTACATAAGAGATAGTAAAAAGGACAGTAGCATCACTATTATGGCCAAAATCCTCCAATTCTAGTAGTACCTAGGTTACCTTGAGAAGAACCATTTATATTAATTAAAAATAATAGAAGGGTAGGGAACCACTTATCACACCTCTTCACATTTTTAGAAGATACATATTTAAAGTGAAATATGAATTGAAGATTTAAAAACTCCAAAATACTTGAAAGAAGAGAACCAAAAGAAGATAAGACCCCTTCAAAAGCACATTTAGAAACAATAGTTTATTTAATTATGCCCATAATATTCATCCAACCATATTCAAGCAATCATTGGTGACCTTTAAAGATTATATGATTCCTCTATAACCATATTTTCTTAAGAATAATATATGACCAATATCCCAAGCAACCGGAAGGAAATAAGTTGATGTAAGAGGGCATCCTAAACTTTCCCAAAATTAAAATAAAGATGAGAAATGAATAATGAGTCAGTTCCATAATTTCCACCAATTATTTAAATACACAAAGAGAAGGGAATTTGAAAGAAAATATGAGCAACATTTTCTTCATTATTGCCATGTATAACTCATTTTGAAGAGCCTAGAAATCCCTTGTTTCTAATATGATCCCATGCGAGACACTTATTCTAATATAGTAGCTAAATTAAAAAGATGCATTTATTCCAACTAAATTTATTCCATATTGTGTTCCAATAGAGAAAATCTCTACTCCCATCTCTCATATTCTCTAGGAATTTGTATCCAGAAGTCACATAATAAGCTCATTTAGAATCTTAACCCAAAGAAAGAGAATTATCTTTTTCTAGAGAATAAGTAGGCTCATCCTTAAGAATAAATGAGAGAGTATCTCAAGCTTTAATATAAGCTCCACTAAGATAGCTATTCAAATTTTTCTAGCTATATATTTCAGAATTCCCTTAAGAAAGTTTTAAAGTTGGCCATAACTAGTCCCAACCAACTTCCCAAAAAAAATCACTCAAGGATTGAAGAAGAAGATAAGAGAAAATAATTTATAGATGAATATCTCAAGAATCATTCCAAAAAATATCTTTATGATCATTTTTGATAATTCAAGAGTCTATACTTGAAAATGCTAGCTCTTCTCTTAAGAGTATCCCAAACCATTGTACCTATTTCACACAAATTTTTCTTTGAAATATTAGCATAAGGAACACCCCCCAAATACTTGGCATTAAAAATTTTAGCCCAAGATTGGTTAGGAAACTTCCGCCAATGCTTTAGATGCCAAATCTCAACTATTGAGTTTAGTGTATTGAAGGATAAGACCATCATATTTTTAATTTAGGTTGAAAAATGTAATCCTAATTAACAAAATTCTATTTATAGGATTCCAAATTTAGTGCACCAATAAATTTCATATGAAGAGAGTCAAATTCCTTAAGAAATATTTTTGGAGTTTTTGTTTTTGTTTTTTTTTTCTTTTTTGTATTGAAACAATGCAAATAAAGTACAATAAGAATAACACAACGAGAAGGTTTCCAAGACAAGAATTATATAACAGACCAACATATACAACTCATATAATTGACAACCATAAGCTCAAGGAATGGTTGAATACAATAACATAGAACCACAACCATAAACCTAACTTATGAACAACATTCAACTCTAAATTTAAACACACATTGCAGTTGCAAAGAACATAGAGAGTCTTTTTCCTTAAGTTTAAGCATTTGGTACTTTATCTCATCCAAGTGGTTTTTGATTTTCACCTTTTCTTTGGGCACCCCCTGCAATTGAGAGCACAACACAATAATTTGGAACATAACATCAGAGTAAAACTTAAGAAATATTTTTGGAGTTGAGAGCACTAAAAATTTGTATATAGTCCAAGAGTTTGTAACACATATTTTACTAACATCAAATATTCTATAAAAGAAAACCACCAAAACATCTAATGACTAACTCACATTCAAAATAATTCAAAATAATTTTCCATTGCTCTCTTTTCTATTTGCTAGTAGATAAGAGGATCCTCAAGTAATCCAAAAGATGATAACCTATCTTCAAATTAAATAATTGTGCAATTTTTTATTGAATACGAATGAAGTATTAAAGAATTTTCTTTAACTTATCTTCATTAATCCATTGTTTTGAAGCTATACAATAAATATCCAAACTTTTTCTAAAATTGGTTACCCCATATATTTTAGTAATTTCCATCAAAGTTGTATCTTCCACAAATTGAAGGTATGCTTGTGAATGCAAAGTTTGAGTGAAAGACAAACCTTAGATTTATCTAGTGTTTATTTGGTGCTTAATTAATCTACTCAAACATTTTCCATCAAAATGAAAACATAAGGATAGATAGGATCTCCATGATGAAGTTCTATGAAAGTAGATAGATCTAGAGATGTAATACAATTGATAAGAAATAAAAATAAAGTAGAAGCTAGATAACTCAGTGACACAATCAATCCACTCCCGATCAAGGGCAAAAGTAGATAAAATATTTCAAAGGAAAAACCATCTATCTTTGTAGTAAAATTTAGATATATCTAGTTTAATAAATGTAGCCTTATCCTTAGATATGAATATTGATTGAATGAACAATCCTTTCAACAACAATAATACCATAAAAAATCTAACACCCTTTTCACAAAACTGCCCTACTTAGTATAAATAATAATAAAAAAAATGTTTTAACATATCAACCATATTTTTTATAATAATATTTAATAAATAACATTACAAAAGATAAGAAAATGAAACATATCAAAATAAATAGCTCCCTCTTTTTGCAATAATATTTAATTAATAACATTACAAAGAGTAATAGAATAAGTCAAAGCTAAGAAAGTAGAATTAATAGATCTTGACATCTTTTATTAGCTCAAGATTCCCTAATAGGATAAATCTTCAAAATATCACAAAATTCCTAATAAAACTCAATAGCAAACCCAATCCTAAAATTCCAGAAAAAAATTAATAGAAAAATCATTAGGACAATATTTACCTAAATTTGAAAAACCATGTTCTTAAGCTCATCCCTTTAAGATTGGAATGCAATCCAAAAAAATCCTCCTCATTGGTACCAAGACTATTTTCCTCAAACAAAGTTAATAGACAAAAGAACAATACCATTTCTTCTCACTAAGACAAAAAGGGATGGTATTCTCATATCCCTCTTGAAGCCATTTACCATTCATTAAAGTATTTAGAACACAAAGTCTCCTCAATAAGTCTTATCTAACTAGAGGAAAATTTAAATTTTTATAGCAATTCTTAAAAAAACTATTAATACTTCTTTTTTAATACTCCTCAAGCTATTCAACAATGGATTGCTAATATTGTGAGGTTTCAAATTGGGTCTCTTCCCTTTGTATATCTGGGAATACCTCTTGCTGTTGGTAAGTAGCCCAAGTCTTCTTAGAAAAATCTACTTGATAAGTTGTTTAGTAAAGTCAATCATTGGACTCAACGTTGGCTTTCTACTGCTACAAGAGTGACTCTTTTGAAGTCTGTTATCCAAGCTCTCCCTATTTACAAGTGTTTTGTTTAGGCAGCTCCTTTGTATTTCTTGAGGGAATTTGATGCTCTCTTACAATAATTTCTTTGGAGTGGTAACTTGCAGTCAACTAAGTGGAGTCTTGTTAAGTGGGAAATGTTGTACAGTCTACAGAAAGAGGGGGGCCTTGGATTGTGTTTTGCTATTTTGAATGGGAAAGCTCTTGCTACCAAGTTATATTTTTGTTGGTGTACTAGTCAGCATCAACTTTGGGCCCATATTCTTACCCACAATTATCTCAAGGATTTTAAAATTTTTGATGTTCCTTGTTTCCCTTTAGATGGAAGGGGATCTATGATTTGGAATACCCTCAAATTGGGGGCTTAGTTGGTTAAGAAGGGGCTTTTTTGGATATGTCATATGGGTTCTAAAGTTACTTTTTGGTGGGATTCTTGGGATGGTCATCCTCCTATTCTTTCTACTTATCCTCACCTCTAGTCTCTTTGTGATCATTTTACTGTTGTAGGTTGGAATATAGTTGAGAATTATAAGTCTGTTTAGAATATTGGACTAGCTGCTAGTCTTAGATGGAAGCATTCCTCGGATTGGCCACTAGGAGGGTCAAGGAGGATAGGCAAGAGTTGGCTTAGATTCTTACATCATGTGAATGCAATTCCATGGTAGGGTAGGATGTCTTGGCTTGGAGTAGCAATGATTTATCTGGTAAGTACTCTATTTCAACAGGTTATGGTGAGTTGGTTAGGCAAATGTTTGGGAACATTGAGGTTCTTTCGTGGAAGCAAGTACATAAAAAAAAATTCTTGGCCCAAGTGTAATTTTTTTATGTAGTTGGTGGTCCAAAATAAGTGTCTTACTTGGGATAACTTGTGCAAGAGAGGGTTCTAGGGTCCCTTGATGTGTGATTTGTGCTGTAAAAGTGAAGAGAGTGTCTCTCATCTCTTCTTCCAATGTTCATTCTCTAGGAGGCTTTAGCACCTTTGGTGGGCTATGTGGAACCAAGCTTGATGGTATGTCTCTTCTTTGGTGGAGTTCTTTTCCCATTGGGGGAAGGCCCTTGTTAAGACCTCTTTTCTTCAAGTTACTTGGGCTCTTGGACATACTTTTATTATAAGGAATATCTAGCTAGAGAGGAATCACAATACTTTTCAAGATATGAACTTGGTTGTCCATCATTTGTGGTGGAAGATTCTTCATTCTTTGGGAGGAACTATTTCAGCTAAGTGTGACTTGGCTGAGGGTGTGGATCTAGGAGAGGTTTCCTGTTGCACTTGTCTCAATCTTCCTCTTCAAAGGGGTGCTACTCAGAGTGTTGATTAGATCATGAGAAATAGATGTCAACATCCTCTTTGGAAGATAAATAGGGAGGTGTTTTGGTGTCCTCCTCCTTAGGATGTGTTAAAAATCAACACAAATGGTTCTTCTCATGGAAATCTTAGTCATGCCAGTATCAAAGGTATTGGGTGGACTAGTTCTGGCACTGTTGAGTTTATGTTTTCTATTTATAAGGGTTGGTATACAAACAATGTGATGGAGGCTCTTTCCATTTTATGTGCCATGGAGTGTGGCTGTGCACTTGGGTGGAGACAAATCATTTGTGAATCTGATTCTCAGTTGGTTGTGACTTTGCTAAAGAGGTAGCAGTTAGAGGATGTCAGTTAGAATTTGGATGTTATTATAAATCAAATTCTTAATCTGTGTGCTTCCTTGGATTTTGTTTCTTTCTATCATATTCCTAGAGAATGGAATGGGTTTGTGGATTGTTTGGCTAAATGGGCTTCTGATCATTTGCAAGATTGGAATATTGTGGAAAGGGGTCAATTACCCTCGGATTTGTCACAAAAGTTGAACCAATTAATGGAGATAGACAAGAGTGTGTAATTACCTTGCTTTGTATTGCTCTATTTTAGATTGAACAAATTTTTACCCCTCTTTTAATTAAAAAACAATAATAATTTACAAAAATAAAATTTGTAAACATGACTTAAAAAATAAGTAACTTTTTTAATAGCTTTTGAAACATATACATACAAATAAATCAAAATCATGTAACCCTTTAACTTTAAGAGCTAATATAAATTTATCCTTTTAAAAAAAGGAAAAACAAAAAAACCACCACCAACTAAACTCGACTGTCTATAACCCCTACTCATATGTTCTCTTCGCCATTATATAGTGTATTTACTTAGCCGTGCCAACTCATAGTGATATACGTAACAGTTATAAAAAGGATTATTAGCTACCACAGGCAGATTCAAGTTTTTAAAATTACATTAAAAGTCTCCACAGCTCCACCATCCCACACTTTGAAAAAGAATAGGAAAAAAATGCTTCAAAACACCCCCCCCCCAAAAAAATAATAAAAATACAGCAGCTGGCCTAGCAGCTAAACATGAATTGATTTTTATTACTCATCAAGGTTCTAATCGTATTTTAATTGCAATACATGAATTAATTTTTAGAATAGAGAAAACAGTGTAGAAACACTTTTGCAGCTTCGCAATTCGCTTTAGCTTTGAGTTTTGAAATTAACATTTTGATTTTTGTTTTTTCTTTTTAAATTATAGTATTAACTCTAAGAATGACTTATATTTAGAGCTAGTAGAAAAAATAGTAAAAACAACTTTAACAACGTTATTGTACATATATATATTTATTATATTCATGATTTTATATAGATAGATAATGTGAAATCACTTTATGTAGGACTAACTCTAAATGCTAGTTAGACGATGCAAACATAATTATAGTATACGAAAATGAATCGATAAATCATAAGAAGCAAGGATATTCTGAAATTTTAATTTTATTTTATTTTAAATAAAAAAAATATTAAATTCCAAAATAGTAAATCACTGATAAAGTAAACTAATTTACTTACTGGTTGTGAGATTACACTCTTCATTCTTCCCCTTTTCAAAGTGTACCAAAAGAGTTTGAAAATAAAATTTTAGAGAAGTGTAATTTTTTTTTATGTGTTATCAAATATTTATATTTTGACTTGTAAATGACTATCAATTTTTTGATAAACATAAATGTTTTTTTGATGAATACTTCCTATTAAACTTTATATTAAAAAAAAATGAGAACAATATTCACAAAAAGGGGTAGAGTGCTAGACAACACACCCACACAATTTAACAAAATGACAATAAACTAGGGGCCAAACCCACAAAAAGCATAAGCAACCAAAGCTATACTTGGTGGGGGAGGAGGATCCTGATCATTAGGCTTCCCCCAAACATTACTTGGGCCGATATCATCAATTGACTACCATCTAGTGAGAGAAACATTGACATTTTCCAAAGTCTAGCTAGCTATTATCCCACTTGAGAGATGGTAGATAGGAAGGTTGGGACCATCCTCTATGGGTAGTAGAATCCATGGAAGTCTAAGGAAAGGGGTCAAGGATATAAGAACCACGATCTCCATGACTTTCATGATCACACCTAGTTGAGTGGATAAACCCATGTCAATGTCTTTGAAGGAAGGTGGAGTTGAGAGGAACTCAAGAAATAGTGTAAGGGACATTGCCTTATTGGTCCAACAACTCTTCTAGATGGGTAACTTCAAGTGCAACTTATTTAGCTTCAACTTGAATCTACATGAGAATATTGGAGAAAATGATAGCTTTAGTATATAAAGAAAAATGAGCTTATCAACAACACAATGATTAAAAATAGTAAAATTCCTATCTTTCCAAGTTGTAAATAGTATAAGCCCAATTGAATACCTTATTAGGTTTGACTCACGAATTTATCCAAGCATACCATGTCATTTTATGAGGAAAATATCCAACATTGGGGTTAAAAAGACTTAATTTATTAAACATAAATAACAAAACCTCTCTTTTGCTAGTTGTCCAACAAACATGTTAGCCTCTACATTTACCATGTGGCATCTTGAACATATTAAAGTCCCAACACAAGACCCAAGTGGTGGTAGGCATTGATTTGGCAATCCAACACTAGAGGGAAGATCTCTCTACAACATCATTAGGAACATAAACATTAATCAACCCAAAGGAATGATTACTATCAATGAAAAGAGCCTCCACAATATAAATTTTGTGAAGTCCTGCAAACCTAAGAGGTAACAAACAAGCACAATGAACAACAATGCATAAATTGTATTTAGTTGACCCAAATGACCATGAGTACAGTGCCTTGCATATATAGGAAAGGATGATGCAATCCACCTATGAGGTGGATTGACAAGTGCCCCATAATGTGGCACAAATGAGTAGAAAAGTGTCTTATAGGTGTCAACCTTAAGATCACTTGGAGTGTGTAAACCAACAACCTCTATGACCAAGTCATCAACCTTGCGTGCCAAGTATTGAGTGACCTTTGAGATGAGACAGAAAGACTTTCAAACTCAAAAAGGTATGTGCACGAGGTTAACCAAATAACTTGATAACCTCTAGAGGCTTAAATATTGCACATTTGGTTAGAAAAGATGTTGTCTAACCTCATCAATCTAAGTACACTTAGGTATAGTGAATAGATTAATTATTCACGCTAACAAAGTCTACTTAGTCTATTACATCCTTCATTGTGTGGTTTTGTTGTTTTCAAAAAAATTATCATTTTGAGGCTACATTGGTGTTGCAAGTTTTCATGGGCTAGGTTAGTACAAAACAACCTCAACATGATTAGCCTCAACAAAGAAAACAAGGAAAATCCCTTTGGTGAGGTTTTACATGGAATCAAGGTGGATCCCATGTTGGGACTAGGCCCTACCAACCTAGTCTTGAAGCAAAATTTTAGGGGGGACTTCATCGACAAAATAACCAATAAGAGTGAAAATTTGAAGCCATTTTCAGTCATTATTAAATTCTGAAATGGGAAGTACAACATTTAATTCATGGGACTTACCTCGCGAGAAACTTTCAAAAGAAACTTTTGGGGACATTTGAGTGGAGGTGCCATTGATGTTCACAATCACAATTTCAACTCAAATAGTAATAGTTGCGGAGAAAAAAATATTGTCAAACCTAGTGAATAATAAAATGCCACAATAAATGCAAACAAGCACTAACAGTACCCCACAAAAAACTGCAGTACAATATACCCTCAATAGAGCCAAAAAATCTCATATCTTGAAATCTTCAATGTAAATATTTTTACTAGCATACTCCACTCCTTACTACCATTGTAAAATGCCTCTTGACATTAATTATGTACATTCACCATCATTATTAGAAAATTTCAAAATTCCCCATTTTAAAACAAATTACCGTTTTAAATCTTTTCCTCGACTTCCGACAGGCTTTCTAAAAACTCCAGTGCTATATATATTTTAAGCTATCTACCTTGAAATCCAAATACTGAGTTTAGCTCTATTTGGATCTTAACCTTATTTGGCGACCCTATAAGCAGAGGGAGATATTTTTTTATTTTCCAACATCTCTCTACCTGTATAAACTCTCTTTGCATGATTCAAGTCCATTTTGTGCCCCTAATATTAGATTTTTCACCTGAAAGTGGGAGGAAACTACGGCCAGGGTGAAATCAGTTAAGTAAGAAACTAAATCCTTGCCTTGTCCCTTATCATCATTATTCGATTGGGATGGCTGGTGAGGCATGGATACGACCATCATTTTGAGAAGAGTCGCCATGGAAGCAAGGAGAAAGCTAATGCCGTGTTGTACTATTAGAGGCTTGGCAAATATTATCCACACAAGGAAAAGTGTAACAACCTTCCCGCTAGTTGTCCCCTGCACCCCATTCCATTACAAGAACTTTTTTAGCAAAAGATGCAAGCATTGACATTAATGAAAATAAAACTCCTCCAATAACACACATGATTAGTCATGAGTGACTAGTAATTACAATGGCAATTCACGAAAGCATAGAAACTAGTCGATAAGAGTCACCATGGCTTCAACCACTAGCATCCTATACATGTATAGCTGCTACAATTTTAGTGGATCAAAACATTTTAGCACATCTCTGCTCCCAATTTAGTTCGTTTTATCCACACTTATAGGAAAAATTGCTATTTAGCATTTAGCTATGAGCAGAAGCACCATGCTTTGACCAACTTACCTATTACAAGCACGGGGATGACCAGCATGAAGATTCTAATTTAACCCTCACTGTTGATTAAATGAATTAAGAAAACAATTTGTAGAAGAAAAAAAAACTTATAGCAGCATTAAATATTTAGAAAAAGGAATGTAACTTAACAACACTATCAGTTTCAATATAAACAACAACGTACAATAAATAACCAAAAATATAAATCACCAGAGAGTAGAACTATGAATTCTATATTGTCTTTTTCTTGTCGCTATTGACTATTTTAAAATACCATAAGGTCAATTCTTTACAAAACTTGTAGCCTCATAAGTGAAATAGTAAAACTACCAAGACAACCTTTTTCATGCACTCAGCATGCAGAAATCACAGTCCCAAAAGAAAAGCAGTACAACTTGTTGGAATTTATTATTTATCCTGAGCCACCTGACTGAATTAATTGCAAAGCCCCATTAGAAATCCTTTTGGAGTTTTTATCTGTTCCTTCCCTCTGACACTTGCAGCAGCAATTATTTGGCTGGTAGTCAAGTTAATGTAGGTAGGCGAGTTTAAAAATGAGAGGGAAGTCAAGGGGCCCTTGGCCTATTGGTGAAGTTGAAAGGATTGGAATGAGCCCACCAGAGATCAAGTTTTGCTAGTGCAAAGCCCTGACGCCTAAAAAAGGATGAGGCCAGGACCATGCCCCAGGCAGATTTTGGTGGAATGGATACCCCTCAGTCTGTGTCTCCCCTATTGGTGCTCTTCTATGCTGCTAATGGTGGGGACTTTGTTGATGCCCTGGGTTGGGGTTTCACAGCTGCTGGTGTTGTTGTGGCTTTTGATGGATGGTGGAGGGAAAGTCTGTTGCCCTTTGTGTTTTTTGGTGCATGGTGGTTGCCCCTTCCGCTTTGTTGCTCCCTATAGGGTGTGTGGGGTTGCTTGGGCTTCTTTGAAGTTTTTGGGTTGAAGAAGGGGCTTATTTCTGATTTTGCTTAGTGTAGTAGGATAGCTTGGGGGCTTTATTTGTTGGCCCTTTCTTCTTCTCAATTCTTCTGGGGTGTTCGTTGCTTCCGTGCATTCACTGTGTGGTGACTTGTCAGCATGGTTGTGGCTTCCTTCTAGATGGAAGTGTGGGTTTGATTGGGCTTCCTTGGAGTTTCTGGGTTGAAGAAGAGGCTTATTTCTGGTTATGTTCAGTGTAGTAGGATGGCATGGGGGCTTTATTTGTCAGCCCTTTCTTCTTCTTCTTCTTTTTGGGGTGTTCTTTTCTTTTGCACTTGCTCTGATTGGTGGCTCTCTTTTGGGGGTTTTTCTAGTACGATTGTGGTTTTCAAAGGGCAGGTGGATTTCATTTCCTATTGTCCTAGTTTGGAGACTATTTTGGGATGCTAGCCCATTTGGTGGAGTGGTTATGTTGCTCAAATTTGAATGTTTTCTTCCTTGTGCTCTGCTAGGTTTTATGTGGACCTGCACTGGCATTACCAGGAGTTTTTCATGATGAGAGCAGGTGTCTTTCTTAATCCCTTGTTCATGGTTTTCCCCTGTGTGCCTTGTTGTTCTTTGTTGGTGGTTGGGGGATGATGCTTTGGTTGGACCATGTTGTGAGTATGGAGTTGGTGTTGGATTAGCTTTGTTCTATGCTAAAGGTTTTGAGGGTTGGGTGGTTTTCAGAGATAGTTTTGAATCTAACCTAGTTATTATTGATGATGTTGCTTGCTTTAGTTCTCCTTCTCACTACTCCCTTCCTTCTCTCTGAATACTATGTCTTCTTTTTAGGTGAAGACCTCTCCTTTGGAGGTGGAGTCATCTCCCTCTTGGGTTGAGGTGTGTTTTGTGGTTGAAGGTCTCTTCTTGTTTTTCCCATCGAGGGGGTTCCCATTTCTATTGAGGTGGAGTGGTGGTTTGTAGGAGTGTTGTGATTGTGGTGGGTGAGACAAGCTGGGTTTTGTCTCCTATAGAGGTGGAGAGTGCAATTGGCTGTATGGAAAATGTTTGGAGCCTCAAGTTCTTGTGATGACCTCTCTTATAGAGGGGGCGAGGGTTTGTTCCTGGGCAAGGTTTTGTCTACTTTTGGGGTTCTGCTTCTACAAACCTATGACTTAGTCATCTTTACCAATGGTATGGAGAGACCAATCTACTTGAGTGACTAGCTTGCTATGGCCTAGTTGTTGTAGGCTTCTCTCTTGGGTTTAAGGTCCCTGTCAAAACCTAGTTGTTTTGGGTTGTTGGTCATGCCAAAACCAATGGGTTCTAGATCCATGTAAGATCTTGGTTTTTTGTTGGGCAATTGGTTTTGGCTGTTGGTTTGTCTTTGTTTTGGTATGGGGCTTTATTGACTTCTCTTTAGGCAGCTTGACCATCCTTGTTTGGGTTTCAGGTCCCTTCAAAACCTGATGGTTTTAGATCCATTCAAAACTTGTTTTTCTCCTAATCAAAAATGAAAAATATGTCTTCTATGTTTTTATGAGTCTTTTCTTCTCTAGTTGTCTCCATAGTCTATCTTTTATATGGTTTTCATTAAACTAGGCTAGTAATAGAGTTGTAGTCTATGTATGTGTATGTGGTTATTTTGGGTTTTATCCCATAAAATTTGTATTAGAGCCCTAGGTTTTAGAGTGTGTTGTGTAATAGTGTTCTGGGTATTAAAGACTTGGTTGAGTTTTAGACATGATTGGAGAAGACAATAAGAGTTGGTAGCAACCACCATCATTTAATTGGTAGAACTATGACATGTGGGCAAAGAAAATGAAGATTATAATGGTAGAAAGTGATTTATGGGAGCTTGTGGTCAATGGATCATATATGTGACTGACCCAATAGCTTATGTAGCCCTTAAAAACAACCAGAAGACCCTTGATTGAAGTAGACATGAAGGAAATATGTAAAAACTTAGACAACCTTGACAAAGACAATTTTCCCATAATAGAAACAACAAGCTATGCAAAGGAGGCTTGGAAACTCCTCCAAACTTGCTAGAAGGGAATTGATAAATTAAGATTGGTGAAGCTCTAGATGCTTCAAAGAGATTTTTAAACTCTCCAAATGGAGGACAATGAGTCTATTTTAGACTTTCACACAAGAGTCTTTGGTTTGATAAACTAGTTGAGGACAAATGGAGAAACCATGGAATATAGAATGATTTTTGAGAAAATCTTTAGAATTCTTACCTCAAAATTTGATGCAATAGTTATTGTCATTGAAGAGGCCAAAGACCTATCATATTTAATAGTGGATGAGTGATGTGTTCACTTCAAACCCATGAGCATCACCTAATCATGTTTTTAAATTCTTCCTGAGAGAAAAAAATTAAATCTCAAGCCAATGCAAGAGGTAGGAGGAGAGGTACAAATAGGTCTAAATAGAGCATAAGAGATAAAGGTAGGAGCAACTCAAGAAAGGGTAGCTATGGATCAAACAATTCTGAATAGATGAGCAATCAAGAGGGAGAAATAAACTATTATTCCACCTATGGAACCAATAAAAATAACAACATATCAATTCAAAGGTATGACAAGAGCATGCTAAATGTTACTATTGTCGCTATGGTCATTATTCTAGTGAATGTAGGGAAAAACAACATGACTAAAAAACCTTTGTGTAAATGTGGCTAATGAAAAGGTAGTTGAAGCTGATGAGCAAAGGCCTTCATCAATTCCAAACACTAGTGAGCAAGGAAATGTTGAAGTGTTGTATTTGGATAGTGGGTGTAGTAACCACATGAGTGTTAACAAGAGTATGTATGCATTCATTGACATCAATGTCAAGTTAGAGATAGAGATGAGGAATAATGAAAGTGTTCCAATTATGGGTAGTGGTCTATTATGATCCACACCAAGCATGATGACAAAAAGGAGATTGAGAATGTCTATTCTCGCCAAAGGATAAAATATAACCTCTTGAGTGTTAGATAGTTGTCCAAAGAGGTTATGAAGTACTAATGGAGAAAGGTGATTACATTATATTTGACAAGAATGGGAGAAAGAACATGGTAGTAGGAATTCAAATGACAAAGAATACGATGCTTCCCTAGATAATACAACATTTTATGAGACCAAGTTGCAGCTGCTCCTCCTAGGCATGCAAAATGTATAGTAGTACAACTGTAATTAGTTTTTAAGACAAACATTCAAGAGTTACCACAAGTCTTTGACATCTAATTTATGAACATTTAGGTTATTTTGGATTGAGTGTTTCATTCAAGAAATGTATGATTAGGACTTACTAGCCATAATAGAGCCTAGTGGTAGATGTGAAGCTTGAATTTTAGGCAAGCATCATAGGAAACCCTTTTTGTTAGGGAATTATAGAAGGAAAAGAGCACCATTGGAGCTTGTGCATGTAATGTTTGTGTGGCCCTAAGACAATTTTGACAATAGGAAAGAATCAATATTTTATGATCTTCATAGATTAAGGCTAGTTGTTAAGGGGTACAAATAGTAGCTTAGAAGAGATTATAGTGAAACACATGCACTAGTTGGAAGGATGAAAATTGTGTGAGTAGTCTTAGCAATAACAACCCAACACAAGTGGAAGTTATATCAAATGAACAAGAAGTTAGCCTTCTTGAATGGAGTGTTTAAAGAGGATGTGTAGATTGAGAAACCACTTAGATATGAAGTTCTAGGGAAAGATAAAGTATATAGGTTGAAGATATATCTTTATGGGCTTAATCAAGCACCACAAGCATGGTACTTCATGATTGACTCATATTTATTGAGTAATTGCTTTATCAAAAGTGATGGTGATCCCTCTCTTTACATCAACTAAAGTGATGGTAAGATTTTAATTGTTTTCTTGTATATAGATTATTTAGTCTTCGTAGTGAATGATGATCTCCTCATTGTTGATTTGAAAGAGGCCATGAAAAGAGAGTTTGAGATGGTAAATTTAGGTTTGTTAAATTATTTTCTAGGCATAGAAGTAAAGCAATTGGATCATGGTATTTTATCTCTCAAGAAAAGTACGTAGTGGATATTTTGAAAAATAAGCCTACACAAACACCAATAGTGACAAGTATGAAATTAAGTAAAAAATATTGTTGTAGCAATGTGAATCCAACTTTGTGCCAGAGTATGATTAGAAGTTTGATGTATTTGACATCAATTAGTCTTGATATAATGCATGTAGTAATCCTAATTTCTAGATTTATGGAGGCACCAAATGCAACACATTGGCAAGCATGTGAGAGAATCTTGAGGTATGTTAATGAAACCAAGGAATATGGCATTTTTTATATTGCAACAAATGAGTTTGGGCTGGTTGGATACATTGATCGTGATTGGATAGGAAGTTTGGATGATAAGAAGATCACATTAGGATATGTGTTCCATCTGGGTTGAAGAGCCATTTCATGGGCTTCAAAGAAGAAACCCATAGTCTCTCTTTCCATAGCTAGAGCTAAATATATAACAACAAATATAGTAGAATAAAAGGCTATTTGTCTATAGAGAATCCTAACAAACTTGAAAGCAGAACAAGAAGATGGTACACCTATATTTTGTAACAATATATCATCAATAGCCTTGACAAATAATCCAATTTTCCATGAGTGAAACAAGCACATTGAAATCAAATATCATTTCATAAGGGAGCTGGTTGTGCTGGTATGTGTATCATGATCATGCTCTAGGTTAGGTTTTTGGCCACTTTGCTGAGTGCATTTTCCCCCCAAATTAGAACTTCACAATATAAACAAAATATTTTTTACTTAAGTAAAAGTAGGCTTTTATAGGTTTGTACATTTGAAAAATAGCATTCAAATAATTAAAATATAAGGCTAGAGAATCTAAGTATTGATTTAAGTATAACAATTTAAAAAAAAACAATATATATAATTCAAGCAATCTTCATATTAAAAAAAAGTTAAAACATAAATCTTTAATGAATCATCATAATCTTGTAGAAAACCATATTTTAAATGAGAATATGAGTTAGAGCATTTCAGATCATATTGTTTTAATGAAATATCGTCTTTATACTTCAACTATTAGTAAAAGTGCATGCTCACAAGACCTTTTATACTTCAATCATTAGTAAAAGTGCCTGCAAAACAAAAATAAGTTGTAACAGTTAGTAAATAGTGAATAAATTACATTTAAGATAGAATTCAAACATGTAACTTATATACTAACACCTAAATTTGAAAATTCCCTGTCAATCTATATTAACCCCTATTACGAACAAATTCTATTCAATGTGATAAATATGTCTAGATTTTATATATATTTTATATGTAATTTTTATTTTCACGATTTTTGTATTAAATATAGTTGAATAAATCATTACAACTTTCAACCATCAGTTAATGTATAATGCACAGGATGGCTGCAATTTACAGAGGATCCATTTAAGAATTTAGGAAACCATAGATTTGGTTAGAGCTAGATGTGACATACCTAAAATTTGAGTTGCTATATTATACAAGCTCATTACTAAGAATAATGTTGCTGTCAACAAAATTTCACTTTACAAAATGATAAATATCAACGCTCTGCACATCAGGAGGAATTTAATTTGCAATCTTTGTGGTTTTCCAGTGTTACCGACTGCCACTCGTCAATGCTCAAAGCTAATTCAAAATTTTGTTCAGCTAAAGTGTTGGTTGGATTGACAAACTTTCTTGCATTCTCAATTTGTAAATGGCTCTATCCGAAACTGAAGTTAGAGATACTTTACTTACAGTGATTAAAGAATACAATGACTATAGTTGGATTTAATTGCCTGAATTGAACATCCTTACATTGTGAAGTGCAAGGATGCTTGGGTGGAAATGCTATCCTCCATCCCACCAGGATTTTCAGTTACATATTGATAAAGATTGCAACATATCATCTGTGGAAATACGCTCTGCACCTAAACCTGCATCGGAATGTGGACAATATTGTATCTGAAATAGCATTGTGATCTTAAAAGTCAATTCCCATAACCTTTCTGTGCTGGAATATTAAATATACGCTTACAAGCTACATTTTTCAGATTATTTTTGTGCATTCTTAATGTATACATTTCGAATTCTGTCATCCTCCATGAAAATTTTCACATATCGAATGTTGTATTGTTTGGAAGGAACTTCAATGTTTTTCCTACAATTGAATGTGTGTTTTTCATCAGGTTTTAGCTGGTCTGTTTACTGTATTACTTGAAATACTTTTGAGTGTTTTTGCACAAACAAAACATTGTGTGTTGTTTTAATGAACTCAAGGCTATTGTGTAATACTGCTTTTTTAGCATTTCAAGGATGTTATGTTTGCATATGTGAAGGTGGAGACATGTAAGTGCATATGCCAGTTTAAACAGAGTAGTCAACCCATTCTTCATTTTTCAGCCCTTGGTAAAACTGAACATGTCAAAACTTATGCTATTCTGATATGCATTATTGATATTTACTTTTACCATGCCTGAAATTGCAGGGCAGAGATGATTAAGAAAGCTAATGGCACAACTTTTCCTGAGGAGGTAGGCTTCTTTGAAAGGAATGTTATTGGAAATATCTACAGCTTGGCAATATTCTACTGAGTTATTCTTTTTCTGTTCTTCAGAAACGATTGAAATGATTTACGCAATTGTTATTGCCAGACTATTATCTGCAGTCGAATCATACTCTTCATGGAGATTTGGAGGTTTGTGAACTGTTCTTATAACACATTGGTATCATTTTCCCTATAGGTTATTTCTTCCATAAAACTTATGTTCTTATAACCATCAACCTCCAGAAGTTATAGCTTGTTTGGTTTATGCCACATTATAAACCCATCTCCTGATGAATTTGATTCCAGTTCATTTTTTTGGTACAGTGTTGTAGCATATTCCTAACCAAGCATCAAGGAGTACAACTTGGTAAGTTGAGTGTACAATTATGATTGGTAATATCCTATTATTTACAGCATATAGTGCCTATTTGAATGGTTTCTCTTTCTCTAACATGGCTAAATCCTTTTACCCTTATACAGAAACCATAGCTGTAATCTATAATTTCATATTTT
Organism: Sequoia sempervirens; assembly: GCA_007258455.2. Classification (NCBI taxonomy): domain Eukaryota; kingdom Viridiplantae; phylum Streptophyta; class Pinopsida; order Cupressales; family Cupressaceae; genus Sequoia; species Sequoia sempervirens. The sequence continues at coordinate 59,104 of VDFB02030023.1, read as the reverse complement.
TTCCTTTTGGAATTGAAAAGCTGAAACGCAGAATGAAACGGTTTTCTGAGCCTGTTACCATTTATAGAAATATGTATCTATACTATTCTGAGTTTCTAGAAACAACACTTTTTTAATAATTTGAAAGGTCGATTGGCATGTCTCTGGATTGACGTGTCTCTGAATTGAACATCCTTACATTGTGACGTGCAAGGATGCTTGGGTGAAAATGCTATCCTCCATCCCACCAGGATTTTCAGTTACATATTGATAAAGATTGCAACATATCATTTGCGGAAATACGCTCTGCACCTAAACCTGCATCGGAATGTGGACAATATTGTATCTGAAATAGCATTGTGATCTTAAAATTCAATTCCCATAACCTTTCTGTGCTGGAATATTAAATATACGCTTACAAGCTACATTTTTCAGATTATTTTTGTGCATTCTTAATGTATGCATTTCGAATTCTGTCATACTCCATGAAAATTTTCACATATCGAATGTTGTATTGTTTGGAAGGAACTTCAATGTTTTTCCTACAATTGAATGTGTGTTTTTCATCAGGTTTTAGCTGGTCTGTTTACTGTATTACTTGAAATACTTTTGAGTGTTTTTGCACAAACAAAACATTGTGTGTTGTTTTAATGAACTCAAGGCTATTGTGCAATACTGCTTTTTTGGCATTTCAAGGATGTTATGTTTGCATATGTGAAGGTGGAGACATGTAAGTGCATATGCCAGTTTAAACAGAGTAGTCAACCCATTCTTCATTTTTCAGCCCTTGGTAAAACTGAACATGTCAAAACTTATGCTATTCTGAGATGCATTATTGATATTTACTTTTACCATGCCTGAAATTGCAGGGCAGAGATGATTAAGAAAGCTAATGGCACAACTTTTCCTGAGGAGGTAGGCTTCTTTGAAAGGAATGTTATTGGAAATATCTACAGCTTGGCAATATTCTACTGAGTTATTCTTTTTCTGTTCTTCAGAAACGATTGAAATGATTTACGCAATTGTTATTGCCAGACTATTATCTGCAGTCGAATCATACTCTTCATGGAGATTTGGAGGTTTGTGAACTGTTCTTATAACACATTGGTATCATTTTCCCTATAGGTTATTTCTTCCATAAAAGTTATGTTCTTATAACCATCAACCTCCAGAAGTTATAGCTTGTTTGGTTTATGCCACATTATAAACCCATCTCCTGATGAATTTGATTCCAGTTCATTTTTTTGGTACAGTGTTGTAGCATATTCCTAACCAAGCATCAAGGAGTACAACTTGGTAAGTTGAGTGTACAATTATGATTGGTAATATCCTATTATTTACAGCATATAGTGCCTATTTGAATGGTTCCTCTTTCTCTAACATGGCTAAATCCTTTTACCCTTATACAGAAACCATAGCTGTAATCTATAATTTCATATTTTTTCCTTTTGGAATTGAAAAGCTGAAACGCAGAATGAAACGGTTTTCTGAGCCTGTTACCATTTATAGAAATATGTATCTATACTATTCTGAGTTTCTAGAAACAACACTTTTTTAATAATTTGAAAAGCCGATTGACGTGTCTCTGGATTGTTCAAAAATGTAAGGAAGATGATCTACTTCCACTCTATGCTCCGTAAGCAAAGGCCATGGATAATTCATATAGTACTATTTATTAAGAATTATATTATTCATAGAAAAAGGTTCCAAATAAGCATGCTCAGAATCTATGTGGGACAAAGTGAAAACATGAAAGTGTAGAGTCGAGTTAACAATAAATAGAAATATAGCTATTAAGCAGCAAGAGAAGCACTCGTAGGAGGAAGATCGTGTTAGATTCTATGAAAAATGAGATTTTGAATCAAGATCTATTGTTGGTCATCGATGACACACATTCTTGTCAATAGATGATTTAAAATCAAGATAGTACTCAAAATAGAAGGAATATCTCGAAAAAAGAGAATTCACAAGACAAAATGTAAGAGAATTAAGGCAATTCTCATATTATTTCTTTTTCTAGTAGATATAGAGGTGAGTGTTGTGTATATAGCAAAATTAAAGAATTAAGAAAATGTTCACATTATTTCTTTGGCTAGTAGATAGAGGTGAGTGGTGTGTAGAGCAAAATATAGATATATACATCTAAGAGGAGGAATAAGTCCAACTACCTAGAATAGACATGAGTTATATTCTATGCTCCTAGTTCTAGAGTGCATATTCAACTATGAGTAGTCAACTTATGGCTACCTTAAACTCTTAAATAAGTTATATAATTATTATTATAATTATATGTGGATAGATGGATTATATTAGGGATTATTATTAACTATCTAAGGTGGCATGCATGGTAGCCAAGATAAAATTAGGTATATATAGGAGCTAGTAGATAGTTATTATCATTATGTTGAGCATTGTGTTATAACTAAAAATTATTGGAAGTATCGTCATTGAGTTAGATTAGGAAGTTTTCCCCTTGAAGTGGCATATTATTATCAATTATTTGCATCATATTTTCAATTATATTCTTTTATTGTTCAAATTATTTCCATACAAGTGGCATCAAGAATGATGCCACCATGGAGGCAACAATATTTTTCAATTTAGGTGGTCTTTTTGGGAAATTGAAATCCCTTTTTCTTTGGGTAAAAGCCAGAGGCCTAAACAATTTTTATTAATCATAAAAAAATAAAACACATGCTGGTGAGTTCATAGTATTTGTACTAGGGGAGAATGTTTATCCCACTGGCCTGAGAATTCATCTCAAAATTTAAAACAAATATAATTGTTGTTATCGATCATCAAGTACAAGATAGAGAAAATATGTATAAGATGCCTCCCCCTCTCCCCTCCACCCAACAAACAATATGAAACAACTACTCAAAATTCATGATGGATTCTCATTTGTCTATCCATTTTTAGAATAGAACCCATACACCTATCTAGCCAGAAGTCTCTTCTAAAACTTACTATCAACTAGAAAACCATATATATCAATATTATTTACATATATCGACAAAAGGGATAGAATGTAGATCTTTCAAAAAAGACTGGGTTATACATTACCAACTTCCTGAATATAGTCAATAAAATTTATGACACATTCTCAATCTTGGACTGACTCCACATGCAACATTTTCCTTAGGAATTTCACCAGTGCCACCTCCACACGCTCTGTATGTACATGTAGCGCCTCACCTTTGATATCTAGTAAGAAGGGGAAGAAGGTTACTTCCAAAAATCTCAACAATCTAAGAAGGTTACTTCCTCACATGGAACCAAAAGACACTCAAAGTTGTAGGGCCTAGGTATACCAAGGCCGAAGGAGGCAACATCCATCACCTCCTCCAACCCACCTAAAAATTTTGGTATAAAGAGTTTGCAAGACAACTCTAGCACCTCTAGCTTTGGAGTATGCAATTCTAGTGGTGTCACCACAAATCAAGAGGAAATATTTGAATCAACCTTATACCATTTGTTGGACACCAAAAATTCTTGACTAACAATGAGTTTAACCACTCCAATTAGCATAAAATCTAGTTCCACCATTATTCACTTCAATCAGAGCTTCGTGATTTTACCTAGAAAGGCCATCTATCTATGGGTACTTACTAAACTAATGGGGCTATCTATGTCTTCTCATAGGATAGCTGAAAGCCCTTAAAGCAGGTAAGCATGCTATGAGTTTTAAATTTCTTTGTCAATTAAAACTCGCAGGTATTTACTAATACTCTTACATGAGACAACACTCTAGAAAGTGTTCCAATTAATCTTGCTAGCAATTGGTCGTATGCTTATCTGGATAGTGATGGTGAATTTTAGCCTTTGCACATTCCATCCTAAATATTAGAAGAGGAAACCCATTGAATTAGATGTTGGCACAAGCATACAAGGTTGGTGGACATACTTGGCTTCCTTATTTTTGAGATGCATTTCCTTGCTAGAGCAATTAGTCATTAATTCTTGTCAAATCAAGTTAAATTCAAGGCCACCACATTTTTCCAAGAAGATGTCAAAATAATATTCCTACAAATTTATAGGGCTTCTTGGCATTTACAGTGGCATTCCAAAATAGAATTTGTGGGTATGTATGATAGCAATCGCATACACTTATGCTCCATCTTGAGGTGACAATGGGCCAATGGTGTATTATTAGATTCTCTTGGTCATGGACATTTTTAGGTTCATGCCAAGTGATAACTAGCATTAGCAATCATTGAATTCCTATTAGGAACTTCAAAGCGCTTGTGGGCCAATGGGTTTTAAAGTAGCCAATAGCATACCTTTGTGCAATCTGGAAGCTTAATACTTTCCTAATCTTGCACACTAATGAAACATGGCTTTAGTGGGTATCATATTGTTAATTATTTTCTTTTAATGCTTCCCTTAGGGGGATACAACACAACAATTGTGGAAAAGGAAAATCTACTTTAATTTTTAGGTCTACTCTTATGATCATGCAACAGCAATGCATTTGGTAATAGCATGCAGCCATCCCATGCATCTTTCACCATCCTCAAGCTCTAAAGTGTTCTTAAACTTGCACCCATATGACACATGGCATCAACAAGTTAAATGCATATCCCTTTGATTTTGGTAAATTTTTATTAAAATTTTAAAGGATTTTTCAAGCTCACATTGATTCAATCACAATATAAAATTGAAGGAGATTGGAGTAGAATTCAATGAGTTATTCTAGAATTAGGGTTACATTAGAGTTTACACCTAATTTTCTCCCATAGCTAAAAATCAACATTTTTTTAAATTTATAGAGGGTTTATCAAGAACACAATTCTCCTACTATATGCCATATTTGAGGTTATTTGGATTAGAATTCAAGGATCTATGGAAAATTTAGGGTTTCCAATATATTCACTTCTAAGGTTGTAAATTAGTGAATTTAGTGGAGATTTTTTTTGAGAAGGGAGATATTGCCCATGGTAAGCTACATCAAGTTTCTTTAAATTGATTATTGTTATTTTTTTATAATTGATTGCATAATTATTTTATCACAACATGGTGGGAACTTCAAAAAGAGGAAAGGGAAGTAATCTTGTCACTCTTGAAAAGACTCCTTACAAAGAGGGTCCAATGGAAGAAATGCATAACATAACCATTTATGTATTAAGGGAAGAAAGAAAATATTTGAAGGATGAAATAATATTACAAATGATGGGGAAAATGATGGGTTTTGCAAAGAGTGACAAGATTTAAGAGATAATAAAAAAATTTGATTCTCTTGAGTCTTATGAACTCTAGTAAAAATTAGTCACATGATAATATTTGTGATGAAGTAGGAGGACGAGGAGGTGGTGGGGGAAGAGGAGAAGGAAAAAGAGTTGGAGAAGAATGATAAAAATTAGACAAAAAAAAGACAAGTCAAACAAATTACATCTCTCCACATGTTATCACTAATCGGAGAAATTAAAAATTAATTTCCCTCAAAATGAGATTCTAGTAGATAAATTCAATCAATGCTAGGGTACTATCTACCATGGTTCAAATATTCATTAAAGGTAAATGATAAATTTAGAAAAGTGGAATAATAATGTCAACACCAAGAAGAGTTACCCTCTATTTCGAAGGAGAACAAGGCAAGTGGATTAATGGAAAATTCTTTTTTTTTTGCTAAGATAGATGCAAAAGGAAGAGCCATCATGAAGCTTGAGTTAAATTTTCAACCACTCACAATGAATTTAGGAGTTGAAATATCATAAATTAACCAATTAAATGAAAGTATTTACCAGTAAAAGTTATTGTATGGAAATATGACTTTTTTATTTAGAAGCATCCAAAATTGATTTCCATTGAAGAAACTACTTTTCTAAATAGGGGAAATGTTATGCCCCTCTTCCTATATAATGTGCATTAGGTTATGATTAGTCATCATGTGGCTACCTTAACTCTTAATAAGTAAAAGAACTATTACTATAATCCTATATAGGTAGTTAGATTATCTTATTGTTTATTGTTAAGTATCTAAGTTAGCCTATGTGGTAGTTGATGCAAAATTAGGTATATATAGGAGCTAGTAGCTAGTTAATATCATCGTACTAAGTATTGTGTTCTTATTTAAGACTATTGGAGGTATCTATTCAAAGAAGACGAGGAGCTTTTCCCCTAAAGTGAAATATTATTATGAAGTATTTGTAGCATATTTTCAATCAAATTCTTCCATTTTTTAATTTGTTTCATTATGTTGTACCTACTTGGTTAATTCCAATATACATGGTTGCACATACATAGATAAATTTAAAAAAATAACTATAACAGGTCGCTTATAAATGCAACAAAGGGTATCAAAACCAAATACAAAAAGCGAGTGTTATTGATACATGTAATTCATCAATAAAGTCATGCTCTCTAATTAAAAATAGGTGAAAATATGGGTCTTTCAAAATGAAGCTTGATGGGGTACCCATTTACAAAGAGTATCCACTTGGCTAGTTTTCAATGTTGCATACCAAATATCATAACTTTAAGTGAAAATATGGGTTCCACCAAGTCAATATATATGCTTGTTTCATGCCAAATCCTAAACCTATGAGCTCCTTACTCAGTGGAAAATCCACTCGGGTGATTTCTAATACAACTCATGGGATATTGAATGAAATGGGAGACCAAGATCAAAACATATAAAAGGTAAATATTCATGTGAGTCAAGTATATGAGACTCCCAATTGATTGGTGATATAAAGTTACATCCATCATTATAAAATAGGCAACCTTAGGTTTGAAACCTAAAATATTTGAGTTGACACATGCTTATAGCTAGCCATACAAAATATGGAGAGTATATCATAAGTATATCTAGTTTGAGAAGGTCTTTTCTTTCTGCTGTGCATTTTTTTTTTGTGTGAGAGTTTTGCTGGTGCATGGTTGCTTTGAGGGTGCAAACATATGTGAGTGGTGTTGCATCTCTTTTCCTTGCTTTTTCTTCCTTGGAGCGGTGGGTGTTAGACCATCTCCCTTGACTTTGGTCTTGTTCTACTATTGGGTTTAGTTTTTGAGTGGTGCTTAGCTTGTGGGCTTCTCTTTTTGTCTTTTTTCCTCTTTAGTTATTGAGTCTTTCAAAATAAATTTGAATGGTGATGGGTCTTCATCATTGGGGGATTTTCCTAGAATTAAAAAGGTGAATGGTTGTTTGGATCATTGTTAGGATCATCCCATTTTGATGATTCAACCGAACTCCATTGTAGAGGATATTACTTATCTAAGTAATCATGCTCTAATTTGTAAGTTCATAGGTCTTTTCCTTTCTTTGTTGGATTTGGAATCCTAGAACCATCGGGTTTGGAATCCTAGAGGAGATATGGAGATAATGTTGGTTGTCAATAATTATTTTTTGGTCATCTTTTCTTGCATGATGGATAGGAATAAGGATTTTGAGGGTGATCCATATTTTTATAATCAAATTGGGCTCTTCATCAAACCTTGACTGTGAGGGTTTCAAATCTATTGATCAACTTCCTTTGTGGGTTCCAGGTTGGATTCATCTGCCTCAGCTTCCTCTAGAATTCTAGAGAAGTGATATTTTGCACATGATTGCTTGTTTGCTTGGAAAACTAGTTGGGCCCTACCCAACAAACTTTGGAGTGAAAAGTAATCACTAATGCTCAAATTTGTGTTGAAGTTAATTTAAATAACCCTTTACTGGATTCTATGGAAGTTTTTGTTGGATCCTCTTCTTAGATTCAACAACTTGACTATCAAACCTTCCCTTTTCATTATCAAATTTTTGATGATTATGGGAATATGCAAAGGAAATTCCCTTGATTTAGTTAGGTGGCTATTGTAGCTAATGTTTCATCTAAGCTTTCTCCTAAGAATGATAATGGGAAGGCTTCTATAGTGGAGTTGGTTGCAGATATGGAGGGTTTTGTTCTTGTTAAGGCTTGTAATAAGCCGAGGGGACAAAAGAGAATTCTCAAGGACAAAAAAAGTGATGGGATCTTTAATATATTTGATGCTTTGTATGACTTAGTTCAAGAAGAGGGAATCCTAATTGGGATTAATCCCAGTAATGGCTTGTTGGAGGTGGTCTTGCAGGAGGAGGTAGATACTGGTAATCAAAACTTGGCTAGGGCCAACTTGCAAGTTGGGTAGAATGTGATTGGTTAGATGGAAATGAATGTTTCTCTCTAGTTGCAAGATGCCTTGAATTCTAAGGGACCTTTGGCTTCAAATAATGATATAGTAGGGGAAGTTCCTTCTCCTTCGTAGGTTAATGAGTCTTTTGTTTTAGGAAAAAATAGTGGGGTTGTGTAGGCTTTGGGCTTGCAACAAAAGTCCCTTAAAAAGGGGCCTCTAGAGAAATCTTCTAAGGTGTGCCATAAGAAAGACCTTGAAAAGGTTAAGTTGATGGGTGAGACTCTAGTGGAATCTGGGTTGGTGAAAACCCTAGACTCTCACTTCTCCCTTCTGCATAAATGAATTTAATCTCATGGAATGTGAGGGGCTTGAGTAGCTCCCCTAGACAAAAGGCTATTTAGGGGATGATTGGTGGACATTATCCTAATATTGTCTTTATTCAGGAAAATAAGTTGTCAGTTGATGGTATGATGGATAGATCCATCAATGTTTGGTCTCATGGATGTTGCCAGTGTGTTGGTGTTATTAGTAGTTCTAGAGTTGTGGTTTGTTTTTGGGATCCAAGAAAGGTTTTTCCTGTGTGGTGGATCTTGAGTTGTTCTTCTATCTCTATAATTGCTTCTAGTTTGGAATCTAGCGAATCTCTTTTCACTAATGTTTATGCTTCCACTGATCTTTTGGGTATCAACTTTGGTCTCATAATTGTTATGATCATTCACTTGTTCCTTGGCATTCTTGGATTGTGGTAGGATATTTTAATGTTATTTCTAGTTTGGAGGAGAAGAGCGAGGGTATTGCTAAGTTGGACCCTTTTGCTTTTCAAGTCTTAGAGAAAACATAGCTAGCTTGAATTTAATTGATGTGAAACCTAATAATGGTATCTTCCCTTGGAATAATCAAAGGTGTGGTGATATAGCTATTTTAGAGAGGCTTGATAGGTTCTTGTCTCTTGTTTTTGGGTTGGGGATAGTTGGACTACTAGCTCTGAGATCCTGGATTAGAGAGGTTCAGATCACTGGTCGATTATACTTTCAATCGTTCCTTTCAAAGCTCATAAGAACTCTTCCTTCAAGTTCCAACTTATGTGGTTACGAGATCCTTCCCTCCATGAGTTGGTGTTGGAATAGTGGAGCAAGGGGAGACCAAATTTTGGTACTACTTTGTATACCTTTGTCAAGCAGTTGAAATATGTGAAATATCGACTCAAGAAGTGGAATATGTAGTGCTTTGGGAAATTTCATCACAATAAATTGACTATTTAGGCTCATTTGGATTCTAACACCTATCAAATTTGTGATTTGGTCTTTTTGAGGAGTTGAGTAAGGAGGAGGCTATGGCGTCTAAGGCTCTTAAGGAATGGGATTTGAGAGAGGAGATTTTTTGGAAGTAAAAATGCCATATTGATTGGCTTCAAGAGGGGGATAGAAATACTGCCTTCTTCCACCACTTTGTTGTTGTGAGGAGGAATGGTAATCTTATCAGCTCTCTCATGTCTTCAAAGGGAGTCCAACTTACTTGTTAGGCTAAGTTTTACTAGGAGGCTTCTTAGTTCTTTGATGCTCTCTTTACTAATGATTCTCCACCAATGGATATGTAGGAAAACTCTATTTTGGCTTGTATTCCTTCTCTAGTTTCTCCTGAGATGAATGAGGATCTTTTTCAGCCCATCTCTTTGCAAGAATTGGAGACTATTGTGTTTCAAATGGGAAAAGGTAAAGCTCCTAGCCCTGATGGTTTTCCTATTGAAATTTTCAAGGATTTTGGTAGATTATGAAGGTGGATCTCTTGGGGGTTGTTCAAGAATCACAGAGGAATAAGAAAATGTTGAAGGCCATGAACTACACTTTTCTCACTCTTATCCTAAAAAGGGAGGGTGCTTAAGTTCCATGGATCAGTTTCACCCAATTTCTCTTTGTAATGTGGTTTATAAGATTATCACTAAGCTAAGCTTGGAAAGGATTAAACCTTGGATCACTTCTTTCATCTCCAATGATCAGGGGATTTTTTGTTGGTAGAAAAATTCTAGATGGGGTTGTTATTGCTACTAAGGCCATTCATTCGATGGTAGTATCTAAGGAAAAGGATATGTTCATTAAACTTCATATGGGAAAAGCTTATGATAGAGTCAAATGGGCCTTTTTGTGGAAGGTTCTCTTAGCTTTTGGATTTGCTAGAGAGTGGGTGGATTGGATAATGAATTGTTGACTTCTTCCTCATTTTATGGTGCTTATCAATGGGGAGCCTTCACAATTATTTGGAGCTTTGAGGAGTCTTCAACAAGGGGAGGAATCTTTCTCCTTACCTATTCATCATTATGGCTAAGGGGTTGAGGAGATTTATCAATTCTTGTGTTAGTCAAGGGTTGATTCAAGGGTTGAGTTGGGGTAACAATTTGCCACATATTTCTCACCTTCAATTTGTTGATGATACTGCTTTAATGGGAATGGCTAGAATAAATGAAGCAATGAATTTAAGGAAGGCTTTGGATACGTATTTGACTACCTCTAGTCAAAGGATTAATGACAATAATTCCTCAATTTTATTTTTCAATACTCATCTTATTCAATCCAGGATTGCTCAAATTCTTAGATTTCAAATTGGTACTCTTCCTTTGATCTATTTAGGGATTCCCCTTACCGTGGGTCCTCAACCTAAAGACTTTTGGTATGATGTCTTGGATAAATTTTGTCAAAGGCTTAGTCATTAGACTCATAGGTGGCTCTCTTTGATAGGATGGGTGATCTTTCTCAAATCTATTGTTCAATCTCTTCCTTTTTATTAGTGTTTTGTTTAGGTTGCTCCTACCCAGTTTGTTAAGAAATTTAATGCCCTTGCTCATTAATTTCTTTGGGCGGGTAATCTTCTCAATTCAAAGTGGACTTTGGTGAAGTTGGAATCTGTGTGTAGGCTAACATAGGAGGGTGGTCTTGGTCTCAAGTCTATAGGTTTGAATGGTCAAACTTTAGCTACTAAATTTTACTAGCGATGGTGCACTTGCCAGGATCAAGATTGGGCTAGAATTATCACTCATAAGTACCTCTGTGGGGTGTCTTCCTACTTCTTCTCAAAAGAATGTATGTCTTGATGATGATTGGGGTTCTCTAGTATTTTCAAAATCCTTCATTGGAGAATATAAATTCGACTTGATCCATTTATACCTTTCAATAACATCATCCAAACATGTTATCAAAGAAGGCTATTCTTCTACATCATGGGACAATGTGAACAACAATTGTAATTTCCCTAATTTTGATCCTCCCCCTTTTGAGGAAGATGATCACACATTTATTAAAGAGGCTAATTCTAGCAAACCTATCAAAAAGGATGATGGTGATCCCATAAAGGAGTATAATCTCCATTGCTAGAATAATGCTCTCTGTGAAGATCCTCCTCAAGATTTTCAAATGTGTTATGGCCTTGGTTTTAAACTTGTCTCTAAATATAGCTATGGCTATTGCTCTCTTTGGTCTCTTTAGCACTTTTCTCTCTAGCTTCTTAGGTTCTATCTTGAACTTTTTTATCCTTTCTTGAACATTATTTCTCTCCTTTCTCACTCTTTCAATCTTGCACATCCCTCTACAACTTGCTAGAAAAACACTCCCTAAAGATTTGATGGCACCCACCCACTTGTAGGCACCTAAAAACTCACTTTAAATCAAGTAAATAGGTAGAAAAGGAGAGGTTGTGTTGCTATAAGAAACTCACACAACCTCTACAAAGGTTTAGAAACATGATTCAAGCCAAAAAACAAGTTTAAGAGGAATAAAATAAGTTGTAGAGGCACAAACTAGGTTGTTGTCAAAAACACACTGTTACTGTGAGCACCTATAGTGCTAGTTGTATGTGACTATTTGGAATTTCAGCAATGTAAAGTACTTTAAACTTGCACAAAATAGCCTATATTTTTAGAACAATGACTTATAACAAAGATACTCATGACAATGCACACAGAGGCAAAAGCAATGAAGAGGAAAATATTATATTAGCCTTAAAGTTTTAATTTTTTCTACAAAATTATACTTGCATTTACATTAATATTTTCAAAACAATGTAACCTCTTTCAATGCTCTTTCTTTCTCTTTTTCCTCCTATTGTCTACTACTGGCCTCTCTTAATATTTTCAAACATTCTTATGTTGTTCCCCAATATTATTTGTTGTCCTCTTCTATCCCCCCTGTTTCTATTGTTCTATCCCTTTTTCCTCTATTATTTCTTTTGGTTTTCTGATGTTTTATTCTTCTCTCCCCAACTACCAAAATTGGAAGCTTCCTTCATAAAAAATCTCCAAAATCCTAACTAAAATAGTTCTAATGTTCAAAACCCTCCATAAATGCTTCCACCTACCTATTTTTGAATTCAAAATCTCCCACCTAGTCTCCTCTTTCACATTTGTCTTATTGTTGCTCATTAAATGAGCTCATGGGAGGTAGTTTTTTTCTTTAAAACAAAAAAAAATAAAAAAAATTTAAACTCTTATTGCTTCCCTCACATGGAATTAGTTAGGTAAAGTAAAATAAAAAATGTATTTAGACAAAATGATGCCCTTGCATCAAATTACCAAGCTAGAAAAATTGTGAGCCCCTACTCACTATGTAAGGCATTATATTACTATAGGTTAAGGGTCTTGTTGTTGCAGGTTAGCAACTCTATCATCTTCTATAAACTGGAATGATTCTAGCTATGTTGAGCTCAACCATGTTGTATACTCCACCAATCTACCCTTCGATTTCACTAAATATTCACTATACACTTTACTGCTTGTCTTTCTAACAATTCTAGAATCCAAAACATCTTCAATCTCCTCTTGTTCTTTCTTAGGTAGCTACTCCTTCCATTTTTATGGTAAAATTTTCTCTTCCTCTTCCTATTGTTGTGATGTCTCTCCCTCATGGTAAGAACAGAAATTTAAAACATTAAAAATTAAAGAGATTTCCAAACCTTTAGGTAGCTCCAACTCATAGGCATTCAATGAAAACTTCTTAATGATCTTGCATAGTCTAATATTATTCCACTTGAGCTTGTTGTAGGTATGGCTTATAAATATTTCCTTTCATAGGTGTGCCAATACCATATCTCCAACTTCAAAAAAAATTCTCTCCTCTTCAAATTAGCCTTCTCCTTATATTGTTGGCTGCTCCAACTAAGCTTTTCCCTCACTTGCTGGCATAAATATTGCATATGTTTGGAAAACTCTTCTCCTTTAACACTCGTTTTATATCCCCCAGTATTCACAAGCTCCCTTAGTTCTAAAATTATACCTTTAGGAATATTCCCATAAACAATCTAAAAATGGAGTCCTAAACCTTGTGTTCTTGGTAGTCCAAGCACAAAATCCATGCTGACATTTTCCCATGGTTTCTTTGGTATGGGTAATGGTTGATATAGGCCTATATTTTGACTCCCTCCCTTGGCATATTGAAAAACTTGCCATCCTTGGACAAAATTTTATCAAACTCTTCAAGCAACTCCTTTACTTCTAAAGGCATGTCACCACTATCCTTTGCTACATCTACTTGTAACTCCAAGAGAACTATTGAAAAACACAATTTTTTTTCCTTTAATCTCTTTCAAGAATATTTTCCTTGCTACTAGTAGCATTCTTGGACCACTTTCCACCTCTTCTTCCTTGGTTTCCAATGGTATAAGAGTTTGTTTTCTTCCATTTTTCTCCAATGTATAAGTTCTTGCTCTCCCATTATGGATTTCCTTCCTATCAAATTGCCATGGCCTCTCTAAGAGTAAATGACATACATCCATGGGCATGATGCCCTTTTTGTAACCATGACACCTTGTAAGGAGTAGGGTAAGCTATCCTTTTTAATCCCAACTTTTCCACCATTTTAGTTGAAAGTAAGTTATCAGTGCTGCCACTATCTATTATGATCTTGCAACATTTTCCACCTGACTTACATATTGTTCTAAACAAACTTTTTCTTTGAACAGGGTCATCTTATTTCTTAACTGGCTTCAGTAGGGTCCTCTTCATCAAAAGTACTTCTCCTCTCTTAGGTTCATCTGGTTGACTAACAAACCTCATAGATTCATTATCAACCTTTGCTACATGTGCACTTGTTGCCCTTATTCTCTTTGATCCTTCTGGTTTGCGTTGTGGGAATTCATAAAATCTATGGCTGAAATGTCCATAGTTAAAACATCTGCCTTGGAAGCCTCTACTTGGCCTCTTCCATATCCACCTCCATCTCTCATTGGGTATGGTCTTGGTCTTATTTCATCTTTCTCCTTTTGAATTTTTGATGGGCTAGCCTCCTTACCATGGTTGTAATTTCTTTATTGCTGCACTTTACCTTTGTTGAATCCACCTTTCTTTTTGTTTGTTTGTTGCTTTCTTTCCAATTTATCTTCATCCTTTAGAGCATATTGACAAGATTCTTCCACATTTCATGTAGCCTTATCATGCTTAGTTCATCTTGAATACTCAACCTCAATCCATTAGCATATCTTGCTAAATTTTCATGGTCTAATTCGTTATGACTAGATCTGATGGAAATCTTGTAAAAATCCTCTATATAGGCCTTCACACTTAACTCTCTTTGTTTTAAATTCTACAACTTCTTGAGAAGTTCAAGATGGTAATATCTTGGAAGAAATTTAGTCTTCATCTTACTTTCCATTCAATCCCATCTTGTGATCTTATCTCTCCCATTTCTCCTTCTTTCAACTTGCACCTCTTTCCACCAGAGTGCTACATGACCCTTCAACCTTGTTTGAGCAACCTTTACTCTTTTGGGGTCCTCTACTTCATCATACTCAAAGTATTCCTCCATCTCTATTATCCAATCAATTAGTTCATCTGGTTCTAAACTTCCTGAGAAGTTTGGGTTGTTCCTTTCCCAATATTAGAAATAACTCTTATAAGTCTTCTTTCACCTGCATCCATATCTCCATATGTATTGTCACTGTCTTGTTCAGCCATCTCTACTCCTCCTTCACCACCTTCACTATCACTTTCTTCATGTACTCTACCTCTTCTCATTCTACCTTCTAGTGCATTCATTCTTTCCTGCATTCCTCTTAGGGTTTCCAATACCTCATCTATTCTACCTACTATTTATGCAACTACAAACTCTACCATCCTTCTCCTTGGTGGCATCTTATTGCTCTAACTTACCTTCTTTCCTTTTCTCTCTTATTGCAATCTTCCTTGCTACAATATCCCTTGCTATAGGGACACACCCACAGTTCACACTAAAAGGGATTACTCTAACCCCAATCTCAAGCTACTATTCTTCTAACTAGAGTTGTAGTTGTGCTCTGATACCATGCTAATGGCACCCACCCACTTGTAGGTGCCTAATAACTCACTTTAAATCAAGAAAATAGGTAGAAAAGAAGAGGTTGTGTTGCTGTAAGTAACTCCCACAACCTCTACAGAGGTTTAGACATGTAATTCAAGCCAAATAACAAGTTTAAGAGGCATAAAATAAGTTGTAGAGGCACAAACTAGGTTGTTGTCAAGAATAGAGTCTTGTTGCAGGTACCCGCAACACTGACTATAGGTGACTATTTAGAATTTTAGCAATGTAAAATGCTTTAAACATGCACAAAAAAAACATCATATAATTTTAGAACAATGATTTATAACAAAGATACTCATGAGAAAATGCAAACACATAATAGCAATGAAGAGTAAAATATTATATTAACCTTAAAAATCATTTTTTTTAACACACTTATACATACATTTATATTAATATCTATAAAACAAAGTAACCTTTGTCAATCCTCTTTCTTTCTCTTTGTCCTCCTATTGTGTACTATATGCCTCTCTAACTATTTCCAAACATTCTTCTGTTGTTCCCTAATATTCTTTGTTGTCCTCTTCTGTTCCCCCTATTTCTGTTGTTCTACCCTCTTTTCCTCTATTTTGTCTTTTGGTTTTCTGATGTTCTATTCTTCTCTTCCCAATTTCCAAAATCTGGAAGCTTACTTCTTAACAAATCTCCAAAATCTTGCCTAAAACAATTGTAACGTTCAAAAAACTCTATAAATGCTTCCACCAACTTGTTTTTGACTTCAAAATATTCTGCCCAGTCCCTTCTTTCACATTTTTGTCTTACTGCTGCTCATTAATGAGCTCATGGGAGGTAGTTGTTTCCTTTAAAACAAAAAAATAAAAATTAAAAATTAAACTCATAGTGCTTCCCTCATGTGGCATTAGTTAGGTATTATAAAACAAAAATATTTTTAGACAAAATGATGCGCCTGCATCAAGATCTCACAACACTCTTTGCAACTCTCTTTCCTCTCATATCTCTATCTCTCTCCTTGGCTTCCTCAAGCCTTGCAAGTTATATCTATCTTGTGCCTTGTATCTTTGAGCATTTTGGGATTTCTCACATACACTATCTATTGCATCTCTATTTCATGATATAGTTTCTCCTCCTTGAGTGGGGATTTTTTTATCACTTTTGTATTCATTTCATTTCTTCTTATTATTTCTCTCTATCTATCTAGTTTTCCATGGAGGTGAAAACACTAAAATGGGGGTTTGAATGAGAAAATCCCCTAAATAGACTCAACATTTTTCCTTGATCACCTAGTTTACCTTACATTATTTTAGTTGTGTTATATTCTATTACTTTCTCACATTCCAAGAGTTCTTAGCAATTAAAATTGTAGTAGGCATATTGTTATTCTTTGCAATATTCTTGATTTTTGGTCCGTACAAGATGCTAGCATGCCTCTAGGACTCCAACACACCATGCTATCATCTGTTTGCTACATCGTTGTCCTTTGGTTGAGAATTCATCAATTTTTCTAGAAGACCTCTATGACTTACTCATTCTAATTTTGAAACTCTCGCTCTATTCCTTGACATTCAGGTAGTTTAGGTTAGTTCATTCCTTGGGACTCTCTTGAGAATAAAAAGACTAGTGAGTAGAAAACCTGCCTTCTCTAAAGTTGAAACAATGCCATTCTCCTCCTGCAACTCTTCACACTACTCTTCTCTCCTCTTATGGTTTTCCATCCACCATGTACCATCCTCCTTTAAATTATTTTTCCTCCCCTCTTCTCCTTCTTGGGATCCACCCACCCATAAACCAACCACCTCCACCAATTTCTACTTGCAACATCCTCTACAATTTCCACACATAAACATGCATCGTCTATACACAACTCTCCAACTACAAATTGTTCCTCTACAACATCCCATTCTACTCTCACTATGGAAGAATAATCACAAATGAAATCAAAATATTCATAGATTACTTCTTTTTCCTTTGCTGCAACATTCATCTTCTTTCCTCCATTAGCAAGCTTACCAAACCACTCTTCTTCTACTGCTAAAATTTGCAACATTGAGTCATCCTTACCTTCACCATTTGTAATCTCTTCACATTCCATCATTGCAATAACATCTATTGCAAATGCATCTTAATTCTCTTCTACCATAATGGCCACTACACTTGCATCCTCTTGTTCATTCTTTTCTTCTTTCTCCATGCCTTCCTCATGGCATGTCTTCACTGCAACCTTATTCTTTCCTTCCTCTTTCAAGATGTTTTCTTCTTCATTACTATATATTGGACTCTTTGCTTCATCTTTTCTTCTACCTAAACATGAAAGGGCATTAGAAAAATAATAGGATTCAACTTCTCCCATTTGTTTTTCTTTTTCTTTCCTCTTTCCTTTCATAATGCTTTCCTCCAAGACATCTAACCTCCTTGATATTTCTGCACACTTATTCCAAATAGCCCAACTCTCTTCCTCTAAAATTCTTTCTCTTCTCTCAATAAAATATTTTTTTATAGCCTTACCCAAGACCAACCTTGTACTCTTCTTCCTTGACATTTCTACAAAAACTTGCAACCCACTCACAATTTGTAACAAAACATACAAAAAACTATAACTATCCTCTACCCAATAAATATTCTAGAAGATGTACCTCTTAAAACCCCCTCTACCCACTTTCACAAAGTAGAGGAAGTGTACACCTTCTACCCAGCCTTATCTTTATTGGAGGATAATCCAAAAATTACACACAAAAAATCATCATATCTCATAAAACCCTATCTCTCTCAAATCTGAAATCCTTCTCTCCACACACATTCCAGTATCATACCTTATGTGATACCAATTTATGCAGTCAAGATTGAGGGGTCTTATCAAACTACCCAATCTTGCAGCCTTATCATGTCATCCAACCTACATTAATATAGTAATGGAGAAATAATCTAAAACATATATTTATTTCAATGCTCATACACATCCATACATGAAAATTCCTCAAAAATAATTACACATAGTGAGGATTTCAACAAAAAAAAAATTTAGAAATTTTATAAGGGTTTCTAGGAACTTCATGCCTTCAAATCTTCAAGGTCTCCTACCTTCAAATTCCTTGGCTTCACTCCTCTTTGTAAATTTGATTTTTTTCCCTTTATCCTAGAACTCTCATGACTACCTTGAACACCTGCAAAATCCCTTTCTCTGCTTCTATTTCTCTTCTCTTCACAATTTGATTTTTTTGCACTTCTTGTGCTACTCGCGCAAGCAAACTGCAAGTTCTTTCTTGAACCTTCTTTCTGTTGATTGTTATCTCTTAACATCATTAAAGGATGCATTTAAAGAGGTTTTGATATGGGAAAACCCAAAAGTGATTTCCAAATCTTCTCTTTGATTGACCTTTAAAATTTCTGCAACAAAAATAAAATAAAACATAGTTTATTGCTCTCAAAAGTTCCATTAAGAGTTGTTGAACCACATCCAATGTCTTGCTGTTGTATAGTCCTTTGGAAAATGAATAAAATCAATAACCAAGTTGTGCTCATTCACCTCAAATTGGAAATTGAAGAGTCATTTATTTGTTTTCCAAAAATTACTAGTTTTTTCTCCATTTTAGGAACCAAAACTAAAAGAATAAGACCAAAATGGAATGCCAAGAGTCACTTGTCTTATGCACACTTCTTTAGGCATCCAAGTTGAGAAAATTAATTAATTTTAATTAATCTTCTTTCAAAATATCCTTCGACCATGGTAAATTGACCATTTCAACCCCTAGAACCTTGAAATTGCATAATTTTGTAAATCACATTAAACACCTTTCTTGACCTTGATGTATGAAATGCAAATAAAGTCCTCAAAAATAAAATAAAATCACAATATGTTCTTGAAGCTCAAGGCCACACCAAAAATGCAAAAGATTGAACATGAAAGAGAAATATTTTTTCGGTGATTCAAAATTGCTTGTCAGCTCGAATGCTCCTCTATCAAAATTCAGAACAACATATAGATGCATCAAACAAATCTAACACTTGTCTTTTTCTTCATATATCCAGACTCGTCAAGTTTCTGGAAGCTTTCTCCGAGGTATATTTTTGTATCTTAGGACTTATATCCAGACTCGTCAAGTTTCTGGTACGCATTCTCATTCTTTCTTGTTTTGATTTCCTGTAGTCGTGATCTAGCCCTGGATGAATATCGGAGGTCCTTCATACAAGAATATCTATTATGATGCTTTTCATTTGTAATTCTTTGCAGCAAAGCTACAGGTATATAACATGGGCCTTGCTTTTACGTAGAGTTTACAGTTAGTAAAATGTATAGGCTAAGGTATCTGTGTTATTTCTTCCTTGGTAAGCTGGTAATACTCACGGGCACTGTCTAGTCTTATACATAGAAAATGACCTATCCATCTTCAAATAAAAATTATTGTACAAATCATGTCTGATGAGTTCTCCTTATATTAAAATTCACTTGGGACTCTCACTTGGCCTTGTATCGTCATGGAAATTGCTCCGCATTATAATTGAACCATAAGACATCGACTAAGATCTTTACACTTGTGTTACGTTACTTCTATTTCTCTTTCTTAAATGCAATAAACTGTAAAATTCATGCATACAGATTCTTTATAAAGCATTACATGAAAGGAATCGATTAATTTGGCCACGAATAAAAGTACATGTCAGATGACTATTTACTAATATATGTGACCCACCTTCAGCCTTGCATGATAAGGTTAAGTAGTGGTTAGTAAGATATCAGTTAAGAGTGCTAATTTATACAAGCGAATACAATGAGATTTCTATAAAACTTAGTGACATCAGATGAAGTTCTCTGAGTGAAAATTTTGTAGATATGTTATCAACCATTTGATGAAAACCAAATGGTATCCAAGCTCCATTCGATCCACAATATGTCGGAATATTCAAGATGCAATTTTGGAAGACGTCGAGACATGCTTAAATGACCACAGAATCATTCTGACTAGTGCATAAGTTTACTGATTATACTTTTTAAACTTAAATGGAGGAGCTTTAGAATGGTGTCGTTCAGTTTAATTAAATAAATGCATTCCTGCATGTTCAGCCCTTTATGGAGAGTTTAAAGGCTTCATTTTTTTTTGGTTGATAAATTTCCAAAATAAATTTTAAGAAAAAGACAGATAAGGTTTGGAGGTTTGCCAAAAAATTTGTCAGGTTTTGGCTGTCTTATTTGATAATTAAGAGAGGGAAGATCTTCTCCCTCTGTATTATCATTAGAAATATATAGTAATAATTTTTTTCTTGTTTTTTATACAGATTTCATCTCTTCCCTGGCAGGAACAGAGGAAAAGACAGCTAAACTAAAAACTGGGGTTATTTAATATCTAGACGTAACTCCTTCAAAACAGATTATCATGCATCCCATCATTCTCCACTAGTCATCCACAATTGGAAATCGTGAAGCGGAATGGAATGTACTACTTTCTAAATAAAACCAATCCAACTTTTCAAATTATCTGAGATAATGAGTTCAGAAGGAGAATCAATACAAAAGTTACCTATGAAGTCTGCTATTGAATTTGCTGTCTAATAACAATACAGAACAGAGAATTCTTGAAACGAATCTATGATGTCCCGAGCATGCTGTGGAATACTGTTTAATTTCTAATTCGATGATATCTGACTTCTTGTTGTATTTAATATAATTGTAAGTAGTATGCTTAGGATTAAAAAGCTGTCTTCTGCTTGGTTGTTTGTCCATCACATATTGGTATAGAAGTGGTTTAAATGTGCTCCTTAACTTCAATGCAAAATTTATTTAGCCTAATAGATAAATAGGCAATAGTAATGCTACATTTCATTTATATTTATGAAAATTGTTCTTTAATGGTTAAACTGGATTATGTTTAATAATAACTATACATCTTACTCTAAGATTGCCCAAGACATTCCTTACTTTGAAGGAGACAATTTTGCTAAAGCTTTATTTTCATTTGGAGAATTGACTTGACTGGTCCCATTAATGAAGTGGAGGGGAGTCTTAAAAACTTATATGAATTTTCGAAAGCAAAATCCCATTTGAAGAGTTTCTTCCCTCTTTGTACTTCCCATAAAATTGTGAATTGACCATGTCAAAAATAAATGCTTCTAATATTACAGTGTCTTCATTAAACTAGCAAAGTACAGAATTCTAGTGAACATACATTCGAATAATAAAATCAAAATCATTTTGTAGGAGGTGAACAAATTGCGAAGATTGAGTAAAAACAAGGAATTCTAATTTGTAATCAATATCAAAGATCAATTTGACTAAAGAATATGCAACAATTTCCATTCTCTAAAAATATGGAAAAAAAGATGGAATCAAAATTTTGTGAGAAGAAAAGAATATTTTCTACAAAAGATGCCAACCTCTAAGAGAACTCAATAGACCTTCTATTATTCAAAAGTGAGACTTGATTCATCTCACATATTATCTTCTTCCAAATTAGTTTATAGGTTTTATCCAATGTTCCATAAAAAGGAAAACAAAACTGAAAAAGATGCTTGAGAGGTTCCAATGTTCAACAAAAGAGACAATTGAGAAAGCTCTTAGGCGAGTTAGAAATAAACCAAATGGAAGGCCTTGGTCAATAATTTTCCATTTAAAGTGACCCAATTTAGGCCCAATAATGGCCACCCAAATAGTTATGAATCATCAATGCCAATTTTCAATTGAGACAATAATCCATTCTCTATTTGGTGTGATGTTGTGTATTGTTGTAGAATAGTTCTATCATTTTATTTATTTATGTTTATATTATAGGCATATTAAGTTTCTAGTGTTGTGAAAAGCACAAGCAATAGAAGCATTTACAATAGATGTAAGTTAATTGAAAAACAAAACTAAATATTGGATTCTATTTTTTGAGAAAATTTAGAAATCATTCTTAAACATTATTTAATTCAACAATTAAAGGTCAATTTTGGTCAATAATAATAGAATAAACATTCAAACACTTTTGGTGTGGATAAGGTGTAAAGTTTATATTGACTATTTGACCATTGAGTTGGCTGATGATTAAATAGAGTGCATTCTTTAAATAATTTAAAACTAAAGATAAGATCATAATTTGAATAACTTAACTATAGAACATTATAACTATGTATACATCATTCTATCTAATTATATATATTATTTTTTTTAAGAATCATGAAAAAGTCATAATAAATTAGATGAAAGAATATTCTACCATATAAATATATTTCTTCAATAAAATATAGCATAAAATGAAATGACTACGTATAACTATATATTCACATATAAATAGAATATTTGAGACACAATATATTCAAATTGTTTAAAGCAAAAGTTTATTTCAATTAGCTCACCTTCAAATAAATATATCATATACCAAAAGCACAAGAAAGCAGAGGAATCCAATGATAGCGCTCACGGCAACTGTGCTTCCCGGTTCAACACTTTTCTCAAAAGCTTTCCAGTCCTCCATACTATTTTAGTTTAAATATGATTATAAAAACATGAATATTTGCAGTTAGATATCCAAGTTTTAGGATCAAATATAAAAATAAAATTTAGAATTACATTTATAAATAACATAAAAGAATATATAAATTATCTAATATTTTAAGTTTTCAATATTTTATGCTCTTAAAGACCTTCAGTCTTTTAACTTTTATAAATAAGAATCAAGTATTGACTGTCCAACATAAACTATAAATTATTAAATTGAAAATTTTAATTAATTCTAAACTATCAGTTTAATCAAAAACCCTATATATTTTTTTTTTCTTAGAACAAGCAGATCTTCATGGAAAACTGAATACTACTTTAACAAGATTTGTTCTCACCGTAATAGAAGGCTAAATATTACTATAAAAAGATTTCATCTCAAACTAATGGAAGACTAAATACTACTCTAACAAAATTTGATACCAACGATTAGCATAACCTTCCACTTCAATTCATAAATACGTTTATAGATTGCAAATTTGATAGTATGGGGGTAAATAAGAGACTGACCTCTTAGGTTCAATGTTGTGGTCGCTCAGGAATCTGCTTGTCTTGAAGATGGCAAATATCATCCAGATTGTTGGATACCCAAAAGAGATAACGAAGAAAATTAGTAAAATCAGAGCTCTTATCTTTTGTGTATAGTGACTGGGCATATTTCCAGCCACTAACCCGAGCATTGTCAGGAACGCTCCGCTGTTTATTGAAGCAATTGTTGTGGAAAAGTTCCGACTCTCTCTCGCAAGACGTTCAACTTCAACTTTCTCCGCACTCCTATTTGGTTGTATCAGTGGAGTTGAAAGGTTGAAGGGATGGGGAGGATTTGGCGTTCCAGTGCCCTGCTCGGACAAGCTCTCGGGTTGGATTTCAGTTCCCTCATTTTCACCTGCATTGTATGCCGAACTCATGAATTCAGATTTCTTTTGTGAAATGAAAGCTCAATACGTAGGGTTTCAGGTATATTTTAGTGTCATTTGGAAAATATATGTGTAAATGAAAGCTCAATACGTAGGGTTTCAGGTCTAATATATGTTTGTGTCATTTGGAAAATATATGTGTAGTGTAGGAAAATGCATATTTTTGCATATTTTCACATTTGTTTGGGTATGTTTTTCTTTATTTATCCTTATTTATGTCTTAATTGGTCCTATTTTGCATCTACAAGCCTAGTGAATTATATTTTTTTATGAGTGTCACTGATTTTTGGACTGGGACTAAGACGCCACCTAGAGCGTCTTGCGTCTTTGTCCTCCAAAGGTCTTGGGACCCTCTTTTCAAATGCACCTTAAATGGGCCCCTTTTTGGAGACTATGCCCTAAGTTTCATGTCTTAGGACTAAAATGTCATCTAGGGCATCTTAGTCCCCCTTAAGTTATTTTTGGGATTTAATTTCAAATCTTGGTAGGATTTAGACTTTTTTAATTAATGGATTCAAATGTCACCTTGTTGTGATGTAATTTCGAGATATATTAAGCATAGATAAGTATAAATACAAGGCTCTTTCACTCATTTATCATCCAAGCATTCAAATATTCATGCATTATAGTAAGGTTGTGATCAACAGAGCATTCAAGAGCAGTTCATCAAGCATTTGGAGCCATAATCAATATTCAAGTATCATATCAAGGATATTCTTGCATCATGTGTGTTTTTGGAGCTGACATTTGTGATGTAGAGTTTTAATTCAAACAAGCAATTCAAGTCAAGATCTATCAAACATTCAAAACAATTCAAGATCTACATTCAAGCTAGCCAATTCACACAAGTTTGCAGATTTCATAACAAGGGTTTGGTGTGTTGCAACATAGTATTTTGGTCATTTATCATTTCCCTTCATTATTCTATTTTATTAGAAAGGTTAATTACCAACAAGGGGTTTGACCAAGGAAAACCCCCATTTCCTAACAATTAGCAAATTTTTCCTCTCTTGCATGTTTGTGTTTGCAAATTTAGGTTGAAGACTTGAAGATCATTTGAAGTGCAAAGTTGAATTGCAAAGTTGTCATCTTCATGGAAACTCACCTACTGGCCAAATATGGAAGTTTTGGGACTTGAGATCTGAGAAGAAGGAAGTGCAAACATTGAACCTCATGATCACATTCAAAGATTTCAAAAATTCAAGATGGGACTAAGTCGGCAATAAGGGTGTTTTAGTCCTCCAAGTGGTATTTTATAGAGATTCTTTCAGATTTTGTTCCGAAATTTGAAGATTCCACACTTTCCCCAAAAAATAATAATGGGACTAAGACAATAGTAAGGGTGTCTTTGTCCTCCCTAGCATATTTTGACAACATTTTTGCATTTCCAGAATCCTTATCACATTTTTAGACTTCCCAGGAACATACATCCTAACTTGCTATTACTTAATTTTCTCATTTGCATCCATCATTTGGCTTTCATTACTAGGTTTTGTGAGTTGAATGCTAAGTTATCTTTTCCAAGCTTTTTCTTGGTGATGAACCCTTTGAAGCCTAGAAAAC
This sequence comes from Sequoia sempervirens, assembly GCA_007258455.2. Taxonomy (NCBI): domain Eukaryota; kingdom Viridiplantae; phylum Streptophyta; class Pinopsida; order Cupressales; family Cupressaceae; genus Sequoia; species Sequoia sempervirens. The sequence goes on along the minus strand of VDFB02030023.1, from coordinate 33,815 downwards.
CCCCCTAGGTCTTCCTTGTTGAGAATTGACTCACATTGGTGTTGATAGTCAATCCAATTTTGGATCCTAGGGAATTCTTGAATGATAATGGGAGAATAGAGGTGTTATGTGACCTAGGCCATAAAGCACCCATTTTCCCATTATTCAATATGTAAGCCAAATCTATAATAGTATAATATTATAAGGTTTATTTCTCTCTAGATGGGAATTCTTTTTTAAGAAACATTTATATTTCTTTATAAAATTTGAAATAAAAAGGAATTGGTATTTATTTATATTAAAAAATCTTTCTTAAAATATTACATAATTTTACAATCAATCAATTTTATTTTTAAATTCAATGCCTTGTACAATGTTCATGAGTCTGGTTGGTGTTTGTTGAACATAGGTAGGAGTGTTCTCAAACTATTGTGACTTTAAAATTATTATAACAAGTACACCTAAGTTGGCTTAATGGTGGAGAAATTATACTTTTGAAAAAAAGGCCACAAGTTCATATGTTGCATGGGGCAAGGTAGGTATGCATTGTATTAGAATATTGAGAGTATGGGGTAGTGTCATATGCTATAATCCATCCACTTTCATTTATTCCATTCTATTAAATACTTTCTTTACAAGTGTGTTTTTGAAGGGGGACTTTGGAAGACTCATAAATGCATAAATTTAAAAGTATTAAAAAAAATTTAAAAAATAAAAAATATATTCTTTCATGTATATTATTATTAGATCAAATGGTTTGTATTCTCTTTATTTCCAATTCCCATTCTAAATTAGGTAGCTTTTTGTGAGATTCACCTCTAAAATGATACTTTCATTGTATGCACACATATTAGGGGTTTTTTAATAATTTATATGCAATTTAATATCATTCTAGAATCTACACAAGCTAATCAAAGTAAATATCCATTATTTTGATTTTTAGGAGTCATGAAATTTTTCTTTTTATACACTTACACGATCTTGAAATGTGTCATCCTCATAATCACAAGGGTGCTTTCCTAATGTGAACACTAATTGAGCTAATATATAAAACAATGGTTACACCAAGGTCATGTAAATATATTATAATCCAACCTAGGTTCTTAAATTCAATTATTAGATGTCTTTATTGTAGGCTATGACCTTACGGGGAAATAACTAGTTATCTCTAATTTACCTTTTACAATGATTTAGACTTCTATGTATACTATAATTGATTTTTATTTTTATTTTTATTTTTTAATTTGGGCAATTCAATCATAGTGTTCACATCAAACGACTCAGATGTTGAAATTATAATTATGTTTAAATATTTTTTTCAAGATGAGATATTTATCATAGCTCATCTAGGTTTTTCTATTGAGGCAATCTATGGAAAGACAAGAAAAACTAGTTTTTCATTAGTGTAGGTATGGGGTAGTACTCTTGATTGATATGGTAGAAATAATAAGGGAGTATAAAAATATAGAAAAATATAGATGGGATATCGCATGATAATAGGAAGTTATTTAAACTATAATAGCATATATAGAAGGGGCATCCAAAATAAATGAGAGGTGGAAATGAAATTAGTTGTGTTTACTAGTACATTACAAATGCATGTGCTATGCCATTGGTTTATTAATTAAATCATTTGAGGATATTCCATAATAGAACTAGAAAACACATTGGAGATGTAATGGGAACATATATTTTTATTAATTTAACTTATAGGCCTTAATTTCTAAAACTTTAATATTTGTTTAAGGTTTTAGAAAGATCATGAAAGATTAGGTTAGAGTAGCTCTTTTATATTTTTTAATGGAGGAAAATTTGATTCTATAATTAATGATTAAAATTTGGATAAAATATGAGCATCAAATTTAGTTATATCTCATGTTCTTAAGTTTTATGGTTACAAAAAAAACACTAGAAATTTTTGTCTTATTAAATAGAAAACATAGTGTTGTAAAAAAATACAATAGAAATAATGCTATCTCTTTTATAAAAAGACTTTTCTACAAATATTTAATCAAATGACTTTCTTTATTGTCCACCATGTAAAATTAAGGGACATAATCCATTGAGATGGTAAATGGTGGTACTTTTTATCAAGGATAGCTTATTTTTCATGTTTGTAACATCTTTAAATGAGGGTCTGGATATGTTTAAACAAGAACTATCATCTAAATTTAAGTTCTTACTAGACAACTTCATGCATATAACCCTAGTAGAAAGTTAGTAGATATAGTATCCATTTTAAGGTAGAAAAGTAAATTCATCCAAAATAGACTTATACAAATTTAGTGTTATGGATGTATCTTCATGTATAGGTCTCATGGAATAATATTTTAAACTTAATCATTTACTAGACAATGTAGTGATTGACATAGCCTTAGTATATTTAAAATATAAATATTTCCAATGTTACTAGTGGATTATGAGTGACAATTAAGGCTAAGTGTTTTGTTAGAAATAATTTGTGTAAGAAGTTGGGGCTTTTTCTTGACTAAAAGCTGAAGTCTTTTTTTAAAAATTAAAAAAATTAAAAGTTTGTCATAATTTGAGTGAAAATTTGAAGCATTTACATGTAGAATATTAACATGCTGAAAAAAATTAAAGGATTTTTTATTTTATTTTTAAATATATAATTAATTCTATTACCTAGCTAAGAAAGGTTAGTTTTGTATAGGATGTACAAAAATGACTTTTCTAAAATCATAAGTTTTGGACCAAAACATGCACATGCACAACCAACATAGTTTGACAAGGGTGCTTTCCTAATATGAACACTAATTTAGCTAACAAGTAAAATAATGGTTGCACCAAAGTCATTCACATTTGTTATAATCCAACCCAATTTCTTAAATTCAATTATTAAATGTCTTTATTGTTAGGCCATGACCCTACTAAAAAAATCACTAATTATCTCTAAAACATTTTTGCAATGATTTAGACTTCTATATATACTATAATTGAGTTTTCTTTAAAAAAATTGGGTGATTCAATCATAATGTTCACATGGAATGACTTAGACACTAAAATTATAATTATGTTCAAATCAATTTTTTTTCAATATGAGATATTTATCATAGCTCATCTAGGCTTTTTTTATTGAGGCAATATATGGGAAGACAAGAAAAACTAGTTTTTCATTAGTTTAGGTATGTGGTAGTACCCTTGATTGATACTTGGGTAGAAATAATATGGGAGTATAAAAATGTAGAAAAATCTAGATGGGTTACATTATGATAATAGGAAGGTATTTTAACTATAACGACATATATAGAAGGGGCATCAAAAATAAATTTGAGGGGTGGAAATGAAATTAGTTGTTTTTACTAGTACACTACAAATGCATGCTCTATGCCATTGGTTTATTAAGTGAATCATTTAAGGGTAATCCATAGTAGAAATAACAAACACATTAGAGACATAATGGGCATGCTATTTTTTATTAATTTACTTTATAGGCCTTAATTTATAAAAAATTAAGATTTGTTTAAAGTTTAGAATGCTCATGAAAGATTAGGCTAGAGTAGCTCTTTTATATTTTTTTAAAGGAGGAAAAATTAATTTCATAATTAATGATTAAAATTTGGATAAACTATGAGTACCATTTATTTAGTTATATCTCATGTTCTAAAGTTTCATGGTTAAAAATAAGACTAGAAAATTTCCTTTCATACCAAATAAAAGCATAGTGAACTATAAAAAATAAACACAATGGAGATTACTCTATATTTTTTATAAAAATAATTTCTACAAATACTGAATCAAATGGAATTCTTTATTGTCCACCATGTAAAATTAAGGGAAAAAATCCACTAAGATGGTAAATGGTGGTACTTTTTATCAAGGATAATTTATTTTTTGTGTTTGTGACATTTTTAAATGAGTGTTTGGATATGTTTAAATAAGAACTATCATCTGAATTGAAGTCCTTGATAAACACCTAGAGGTGGTGTTAGAATTGTGAAATGGGCACAAAACCATGAGCCACAAGATCAACAACAACAAAAAATACACCTTCCACACAAGAGATCTATAAACAATATATGTAATATTATTGAACAAGAAAAATCTACAGAAGCAAGAGACTATAAAAAAGATATGAAAGGTTGAGATAATAATTACAATGAGGGTTGAGTGCTTATAAGAGGAAAACCATAAATGACAAAGGGGTCAAATCATGAAAAGTGTCAACATCACATGAGATGAGGCATAATGATCTAATATTAGCTCAACTTATAAAAGCATAAAATCACTCCTAAGTTTATCTTAAGTGCATGATAATAAATTATACTATTAATCAATTAAAGAGTAATTAATTATTAGCTAATGCATGATAACTCTAACAACCCCTTAGGATGAACTTAGGGAGTAGCTAAAAACCCTAAAAAGAGAATGCATAATGGGTCCCAACAAACAAGGCCATGTAAGGCACCCATGTACAAAAAAAAATCTCCATAATGTAGAGAAATATAGAAAACCTCATGGGAAAAAATCCACTCCAAATAGAGATGAAATCCAAGTGAAGGATTGAAGATCCTCCAAAACAAAGTTGTCCCAATAGATAGCAACAAAGGATGAACAAAAGAATAATACTAAAGCATAAAGAAGATGCAAACATTGTCGAAGAATGACTATTGTAATGCAAAAACAAGAACCTCTGTTGAAATAGATGATGATCAAGATCAAGAAGACAAGAATATTCATGAGTTCTCCAAATGGCACTACTTGAATCAAATGGAAAACAAACTCAAACAATTGGAACTCAAAGATACAAATGGAAAAGGTACAAAAATTATAAAGGACTGATCAAGTGAAAATGGAAGGTCATCTCCAAAAATAGGAATGCAAGAGTGTCCATATGGTAAGTGATCCATCTCACCAAAATGCAGCCGCTACATCTAAAAGTACATAGGAACAGATACTATATACATTGCTCACTCCAACATGAACCCAAACAAGCATTAGCCCCAATAGTAGAAACCCCCCATAATGTTGAAAAGGAAGAGCCATGATAGGTACACTGAAACTAAATGCCAAAAAGAAATGCATGAAGAAGAATTAGGAACATCTAAATGTGCAAACATAAAAGTACTGACACATATGAAGGGTGTACACAAAAAGACACAAACATGAGGTTGTTGTCATGGAAGGGACACTCACTTGGCAAAGGTATGCTGGAAAACAAGGGAAAAATATCAAACCTCCCATGACACTTTATAACATAGTGCAATTAGAGTAAAGAAGAAATTGATGTGCAAGATCCCAATAATACATACACCAAAATTCTAAGGCACTTTATTTCATTGCCTTTATGTAATAAGAATGCATACAATGGGAGCCCATAATGTCCAAAAAATGACTACATGCTGAAAATAAAATTATATGATAGAGAAAAGAAGAAGCTAGTAGTGCCATGATGAAGTACACAAAAAAAATGCACTTTAAAAAAAAAGACACCCAAAAATGAGTCCAGATGTAGAAGATATGGCCTATCAAAGTCTCCAAAATGACAATTGAACAACAATAGCACTGAGAAATCAGAAATTTTGAAAAAACTAGAATTCCAAATTGGAAAATACCTACACCACCATGAAGAGCTCAAAATTCTACCCCATTTCAAAAAAAAATGTATTAAAAATTATCACCGTACGACTGAGATACAACCTTTGGAAGATAGGGTGAAAAAGTGAAAAGCTCAATGGAAAGGGCTAAGTAAGGTAAAAAGAAATCCTCTTCCAAATTTAACAAAATATTGCACAAAAATAGAGGTTCTCTAATTTTAGAGGTGCATGGAAAAGAAATCCAAGTACAATGCATTTATTTTATGAAAAAAAATGCAAAAAATGAAATAGTGCATGCATCGATGAATGTTTACTTCTACCTTAATGATTAAAAATGATCTTTAATTTCTAATCTTATTTCTAAAAAAATCTACTCACTGTTTGTAGACAATAACAAAAACCCAAAAATATTTTGATGCCGAGAATAAAGCACATAAATATGTTTTTGATCTAGCAAGCAAAAGATAAAATAAATTTATTTTAACCTTCAACGTGTAGAAAAATGATGCATGACACTTTTTGGAAAATAATTTTCTTCATATTTTCTCAAGATATGAAAAATCTAAAAAATACCTAGATGAGATTTTGACCTTCGCTACAAAACCTAAAAAAATGTTTTTCCTACAAAGGAGTGGAAGCTAGAATCCTGAAGCAAAAATGAAAATGGCTTTGAAAATTCACCCACCTCTAAAAATTGCAAAAAAGAAGCAAAGGGGATTCAGATTTGATTCTAAGATATGATTCCTCTTTTGGAAAAGAGTAAATCTATTTGGTGAAATTTTGAAATTTTAAAGTAGCAGTATTAAATTTTCATGAAAAAATGATTTAAGCAAGTGTATGTCTGATCAACCTAAGTACAAGAAAAAAATAATTTATTTTTTGAAACTTTCAATATAAGTAGAGGAAACATGCTTGGATGTATCACATTTAAAAAAAGAAAAAATTGTAAGTAAATAATTAGTTATGAGTTTTTTATTAGAAAATTTTCAAAATACTAAAACTTGTTTGTTTGACCACCATAACTTGGTCAAAAATTTATGAAAATCATTTTTTCCCCCTTAGTATGAGAATCATAGAATGTGTGGCATCTTTTAGATTCAAAAATTAAGAAATTGTTTGAGATTTATAGATTTTTTCAATCACACTAACAATAAGGACTTTAGTTAGAATACATGTAGCAAGTAAATAATAATTATCTATTTAATTCCAAATAAGTTATATCTTAAATTGGTGGAAAGATAACAATTTTATCAACAAACCCTTTTCATTTCATCAAATTTGGATAAAAATGGCATCAACCACTTTTGGGTCATATCACCACTTTTTGGCTCCCCATGATCCTACACTCACCCCAATTGCATGTAGAATATTACCTTGGTGAACAAAATTTAAAGGATTTTATTTTATTTTATGTATAAAAATAGAATTAATTCTATTACCTAGCTAAGAAAGGTTAGCTTTTGTATAGGTTACATACAAAAATGACTTTCCTAAAATCATATGTTTTGGGCCAAAACATGCATGAAAAAAACAATTTAACCTCAATGAAATTAATTTTCTAATTAGTTTTGTGAAAAGATGAATATATTATTATTGAGTTTGGTAAAAATATATTTTAAAATTTTTAGTAAATGATCTTTTTTTACCGTCTTCTTAATAAATGCCTTATGTACAACTAATACTATTTGTGTTAAACAATTTGTAACATTATTTTTTATAATCATGTAGAAAATGATGTCTAGATTGGTTAAGCATATTTTTCTTTTTAAATAATAAGTTAAATTAAGAAAATATTAATCTATATCATTTCTATTTTATGAGTCTCTTTGTTTAAAAATTAATTATAAAAATAAAAATATGTCTAGTAGTGAAAAATATTTAATTTTTGAAAGCTAAATATTTTCATCTATAATGAGATTTAATTTGGCCAAAAAAATATAAGAAAAATGGCATCATCCATATTACTAAAGTTATTTTGTACTCTTGCTACTAACATGACATTGCATTTGTGGGTCCAAGGCTAAGGATTGGGTTTCCAAGCTTCATCCAAGTCTAAAAATATTTGTATTTCTTATAGAACATATAACCAATCTAGAATGTATAACCATTCTAAAAATGAATAGGTGTGTGCTCTAGATAGAAATAGGTACTCATTTTTAAATAGTTATGAAATATAAATACAAAAGGGTACTTATTTTAGAATGCCATCCTTCATCATAATAGGTACTTATTCCCTACAAGTAGGAGTTTAGGTTTAGGCACCCATTCCTTAATAGGTATGCATTATTTTACAAAATATATGTATCAATTCTTGTTGAGATTTTGTTTTCCTATGACACGTACACTAAATTTAGATTCAATTTCTCTTACCAACCTAATGAATTATTAGCCAATTATGAGAAACTATGGAAGGAAATCCATTTAACTCAATTGATAAATTTAAAATAGACAAGGTTTATAAAAAATATAATGTTAAGTATATTATATTTACCATCTAAAATCAAGATGTGATATCTTATCAAAAGCTACAACCCTACATAAACAAAATCAATGACCAAATTAAACATGGTATAAATTTTTTGGAACCATGTATAGTTAGAAAAGTTATGCAAAAATAATTGCATATTGAGTAACTTAACTCTTCCACTAGAAATTCCACAAAAGGTCAAACTATAGGATGGACAAACAAAAATGTGACTAATCCTATCAATAGAAATTGGGCTAACTTATTTAACCTAACTTATGAAAATTTATACTTCAAAAGAGGTAATGAAAAGAGAAAAAGGTACATGTTAGCATTGTGATAGAAAATGGTCTAGTTGTCATAAAGTGCTAATAGTGAGAAAAATGAATGATAATTGAGAATGAGGTTGAAGAAGAGTGATACTTATCTATAAATGAACCAAATGTAGAACTTGAGAATTTGAATTTAGAGAAGGAATAAATCACTAGTATCTCCCTTCACACATTAAATCACACATGAAACCACAAATAATTAAAGTAAATTAGTTATGTAAAAAGGTGAAAGGTGACAATGTTGGTTGATATAGGTAGTATATATAGATTTATTAATAAAAGAATGGCTTGTAAGATCAATTATTTTATGTATCCAATATCTATTTTTAAGGTCATGATAATTGATGGGATATGTAGTGTCAAAAAAAGTAATCCTAATTTTTCACAATTAATTCGGATAATTGACATAAATTTGAATTAATGGTGTCTTGGAATAGTGTTGTAATGTGTTGTACACATTCACATCATTTCAGGGTCCTTATTTGTTTAAAATATACCTTAATTTATCCTTTGCAAAAGTGTTGTAATGAGTTGTAACACACTTTCACACTTTTCTAAGGTTTATTCAATTAATTGAGCCTAATGGGCCCCTTTTAAGGATATGTACCTAATCTATACCCTATTTAGGTGTTGTAAAGTGTTGTAACACACTTTTTCACTTATCTAGGGTCCTTTTAATTAATTGTGGTTGTGACCGAGGATTATTAGTATGGATTGATTACGCTTGATCTATGATGAATCAGAGCATAATTTAGCAACTAAACCTCAATCTCAAACAAGATCATTCAAATTGAAAGTTAAACTAAGCATTTATTTGAACTAAAAATTATCAACTACAAAAATTGTTAAATTCCTACTCTAACCCATTTGAAACTTATCTCATTTTAGAATTGGTGTTGTATTGATGTGGATCAAAAACCCTTTTCCAATCCCATGATTAGTGAGCCCGTTTCTATCAATTCTATTGAAGAGAAACAATGAAATAGTTGTGATAAATTGATGAAAACATGATTTATGCTAAATTGAACATGATGCAAGCTAAATTAACATGATTTTATGCTAAAAATGATCTAAATATTCAATTTCTAAGCTAATCTAAGCTAATGCTAAGCTAAACGATTCAAACTGTAATTTATAAAAAAGCTAAGATAGATGCATGGAAGCCATTAATGGAAGATTGAAGCTATTATACAACTAAAAATGAACAAAAATATGCTAAATATGAGTAAAATGTGAATTAGAGTGTGAGTGAATTCAACAATATAAGTTTGTAATTGAAAGATGGATCCATTTGTCTCCAAATAGTGTTCTATTTATATGAAAGAAAATGAGAAATGAAGGGTTGAGATTGAAAAATCTAATCAATGGCCAAGGATGGAGGAAAGACAAGGCATGGATCATGGATTCTCATCAATGGGAGAGACTACAAGATGAGATTTAATCAAGGGCTCACACTTGTTCCAAACAAACACACTTTGAACCTGAACACATAGGTCACCTGATGACTTAAGAGGTTACAAGTTTAGCTTGTTCAAGAAGCCAAGTGAGATGATTGGAGGAGAGAATATTCTTTGGAATATTCTCATGGGTGAGGATAAATATATTTTGCAAATTGAAAGAAAGTTTTAATTATGCAAAAAAATGGATAAGGAATATTCCCTTTTGGGAGGAAGATTAGTTTAATTGTTAATTAAACAAGGTTTAATCATTCAATTAGAGGATTTGAAGAATTAAAGTGATATTAATTAAATGAAATGATTTAATGAAAGGGGGAAATGTGAGATGATATTTAATTAAATAACTAAAGGGTTATTTAAGTAAATAAGATGACTTAGGGAATTAAATGAAATAGAATGGGCTATTTAATTTAATGACAAATTGTTAGCGTGAAAGTGGGGAATTAACCTAATTAAATGTGTTAGGTTAATAGATGAAAGTGATGCAATTAATTAAATAGCTAGGATAATTTAATCAATTAAGTGAAAAGAGGATGGGTTTCAAGAGGAAATGATGTTAGTAAACCTGATTCGAGTGTATGATATCATCTAGGAAATTTTTTAGTGTACATTTTTCCCTTCTTTGAAGTGAGGTACCTACTGCTTCAGTTCAAAGACTAATGTCATTCAAGTAAAATTTGTTGCTTAAATTAATATTTTTTTTTAGATGCCCTGGTGGAAGGATAAAGCTGATTTCGTGCCCCCTTGAGAAATAGGGTGGAAATTTTGAATTTTGGGTTGATTTCTTGATAAAGGTGAAAAGCTTCCCTAGGGTTTGAGAAAGGTTATGAGACGCAAGAATTATTCCAAATGCAAAAAATGATGCAAAATAAGCTCTAGTTTGAAAAAATTGGTAAAAATGATGATAAACCCTAGCTTGAAGGTGAAATTAAGGCAAAAAACCCTAATTTTCTAGTATAAATAAGCGAAGAAGGGTCACTTTCAATTCATTTGTGCATTCAGACCTTAAGGAATTCTTATGATTTGAGATCTGAACCTCTTTTGAAATGGAATGACAAGAGCTCCCATGAAACCTTTTTGATTGAGTTTGAGAGTACCAGCAGATTCCAGGCTCAGGACCACTGATATGTAACTCAAAACTTGATTTGAAATTTGACTTTTTGATGCATTTATTACACATTAAATTTTAAACTTTGGTGGCATCACTATATAGCAACGCCCATTTGAGAATCAATGATTCTAAAACTATTTATAGAGATGCATATGTATATGGTGACACACTTCATGATTTAAATTTAGGGATTCCAATTTTAAATTACGATGCATACTTATATAGTGATGCATTTTCTGATTTGGAAATTAGGATTAGGGTTTTCAAAGTTTAAATCCTAATGCATGTGTCTTTAGTGACACATTTTGTAATTTTCAATTTGAAATTCCTCCAGGCATCACAATTTGGAGTTTGAAATATAGCGATGCTATTGCAAATAGCAACAATATTGTGATTTTTGAGCTAAAAATTTCAAACTAAGTTAATTTTTTTGATTTTTTGACATAGTACACTTCATGGGTGAAGGAGGTTATTCCACCATTGATATCACATGAGCACATTCCTACAATTTGGGAGAGAGTAAATGGTTTATCCAAGTTGCACTAGGATCACCTAGGAGAGATCGAGTTATGGTACATCATGTATGTGCCAGTCATCTAGACTCATTTAGCCATGATGATTACTCTATACGAGAGATGACATAGTGAGACTTCATCTTTTCACCTTCCCACTATTGATGTGATGGTGACCTTAGAGGACATATGGTAGATTCTGCATCTATCATTACACGACAAGCGAGTGATTTTTGATGTTGATATTGGATATGATGCCTGTCATGAGGTTATGGAGATGGAGTCCATTGCTCTTGTCACTTCTTAGATTGACCTTGAGTAATATAGAGGTCACGTGCCCACATTTTTATTGATCTTTGCAGCCATCATTTGAGGTTTGGTCGCTCTTGACTGAAAAAGCTGAGGGTTCATCCCAGGATGGGGCTTGGCATGGGATAAGATGCTACATAGGAGGAATATTTGTGCATGAAGGCTGGTGATGCTAGCCTCACTATATTATGACATGCAAAAATTTGTGTATTGTGATGACAGATCCATTGGTGCATGGGTGACCTTGCTTCACATTTGGGCTTTGAAGCATATAGCTATGCTCCAACCAATTGTACAGATGGTTGACATTGAACCAAATGATCATGTGGTTTAGAGGTACATAGGTGTCATTACCTTATTGTACATTGGAAAAATTGGGCTCCCATACTAGTAATGGGTGCTCGATGACACGACATTCTTTAGATGGCAACCCTGGTTAGAGATGCTATGGTGGTATGATGGTGCTCAATAGTTGTTCTTTGCAAGACAGACCCCATATATACAAGGTCACGAGCATACGATCATAAAGCGATACCTACTAGATAGACTGGCATGATAATTCAATGAGTAGTAGGATAGGCCAGATGATGCTTACATGGCCATATTCACGAGGTCAGCTCAAGAGGTTCCCATTTTGCAACCTAGTATTCCATCTCTTGAGGTAGTGGAGGGATTAAGATAGTTGGTGGCTTAGCTATGGGCTTACAACCAGGCTCAAGTAGTTGCACAAATGACGCCTGCTTATGATGCATGGTTCACAACTCCACAAAGACTAACAAATCCAGTAGGTGCTCCTCTACAAGAGAGACCCAGAGGGAGAGTAGTGAGGGGTAGAGGTTAGGGACAAGGATAGAGTGGCTAGGATGGCCAATATGGATAGGTTTTGAGGGCCCCACCAATTGTACAACAACCTCCTAAATAGTTTATTGTTTAGTAGTAGCCCATATAGCCACCACTTCTTGATGCTAGAGATATTCAAATTCAATAGTTGTAGCAGTAGGTGTAGGTTTTGATAGGTGAGTAGGATCAGGCCCACCAGTAGATTTTGGCTATTACTGTTGAGCAAGACTTGACTAGATAGTAGGTTATGACCATCATAGCAGAGAGAGACCATGTAAGACAATAGTAACAGATTGCGAATGTTGAGAGGGAATAGGAGATCAGGCAATGACAATAGTTAGATGCCCTCACAGTAGCTACCTAGGGCAGGACTGTATCCATCAAGTTGTCTAGAGATACCATGACTGAGGTGAGATATTATAGAATGCATTACCACTGTGATGTGCTAGCTCCACTTAGACAACTTGATTATTCATAGCAGAGTGATGCACGACCTAGGGATGAGGAGCAACTAGAGAGAAAGGTCGAAGAGGGGAGCAACCATCAAGGCTAGCTCAATTTTGTATAGACACTTTTTGAATTTGTTGGCCCATTCTTTGATACATATATGCATTCATGGGATCCTTTTTAATAGCCTTGTGGATATTGTATTTATGATTGATATACATACATTGATCTAGATTTTTTACCATGAAATTCATTTTTTGATATATATATGATACATATACAAATTTGATATAATGTTCTCATCTTATTTGATGTTGTACCATAGAAAAATGGCTCATTGTCAATTTCATGGTCTTTTAGGCCTTTCTCTCATGATGCTTGGTCTATTTTTCTTTGATTTAATGCTGCAATGTGATTATGCATTCACATTAGGTCCTAAACTTTCAAATTAAGATGTCTTGTGAAGGTGTTGTGAAGGGTTGTAAAATATTTCTACACTTTTCTACACTATTTTCATTACAATTTACCTGAAAATCACTTTTTCATCAATTATCAAGTCTTATTTCAAAGTGTTGTATAGTCTTGTAACAAAATTTCATGCTTTTCTAGGCTTTTTTTCACTATTTACACCTTTCTTATGCTTTATTTGACCCCTGAATGCCCTTATAAGGCTTAATTAAGTGTTTTTTTAATGTAAATCTGACAAATAACATTAAATGTGACTTAATTCCTGACACCCACTTTCAAGTCCAAGGTGGGACCCATTCACAAAGGGTGGCGAATAAGTCCCTCTTGGCTCCAAATTTAGTTTTTTCCAAATTTCCTTTCAAGTTTTTCTTCAAAATTACCTTATGTCAACCTGTGATGAGGTATCATTGGGTTAGTAAGGCACAAGAGTGTATAAATAAGCATTTTTCTCCTCATTTTACATCCTCCCCATTCACTTACATTCACTCATTCATTAATTAGCATTTGAGCACATGCATCATTCAATCAAGCATCAATCAAGTATCTTGAAGCAACCATTGACATATCTTCACATTTCTTCAACAATTTTATGGTGATTTTATGACATTTACATGTTTATTCATCCTTTCTTGTTCATTTCATTCCATTTCTTCATTAATAGTTTGATTACCAAGGTAGGGTTTAACCAAGGCAAAGCCTATTCTCTAACCCTTAACCATTTTTCCCCTTTTGCATGTGTGTTTGCAAACTTGCATATGTAGATTTATCAAGAAATTAGGTGTTGAAAGGTGGTCAAGTAGTCAACAAAGTGTTTCAAGTCAAATAAATCCTATTTAAAGCTTAGAGACAACCTATAGTCTATTTTCTATAGATTTGCCTCCATCAACATGACAGGAAGACAAGTCCAGATCTGATGCTATAGAATTGGTTTTTGATTTCAAAAAAATTGGGAGAGGATTGATTCACCATTAGTGGTGAATGAGTCCCACCTTAAGGCTAGAAAGTTAGATTTTGTCAGATTTCAAATCCTGACATTCAGAAACCTATTTTTTAGGAGTTTTCATCAAAAGTGGGTGTGCCATAGAAAAATGGCCCCTTTTCATTTTCATGGCCTTTTAGGTCTTGTTTCATAGTGTTGAGACTATGTTGCTTTGATTTTATGTTGTATCATGGCTTGAACATGCTTATTTAGGTACTAAAACTCAAAGAATGACGTCTTGTGAAGGTGTTGTGAAGTTTTCTAAGACATTTCCACATTCTTCTAGACCCTATTTAATACAATTTACCTAACAATCAAATTTTACACATCAACAAGCTCTATTATGAAGTGTTGTAAAGTCTTGTAATAAGCTTCCACGCTCTTCTAGGCACAATTTCATTATTTACACCTTTCTCATGCTTTATTTTGTCTTTGTATGCCCTCATATGCTTAATTAAGTGTATTTTTGCATATTATCCTGACAAACAACATTAATCACAACATTATCTCCGACACATCGTTTTAGGTCCTAGGTGGGATCCATTCGCCATGGGTAGCGAATGAGTCCCCCTTGGCCCCAAATTCAAAACATTTCAAATTTCCTTTTGGGTTTTTTTTTTTAAATTACTTGATGTTGGCTTGTGATGAGGTATGAATGGATAGTAAGGCACAAGAATTGTATAAATAAGTTTTTTTCATCTCATTCTAACAACCAATTGACCAATTCATCAAATTCACTTATCTACATATATATTCAAGTATTCAAGCATTTTACATATTCGATTGGAGTAAATATTGAAGCACTTTGGAGCAGCCATTGACATTACTTTAGAATTAAAAGATCAAGGATTTGGTGAGTTAATAGCATTTGCATGTTATTAGTTTACATCTCCTTTGCATTTCACTTATTTCTATTGGGTTTGATTACCAAAGTGGGATTTGACTAAGGCAAACCCCTATTTTCTAAACCTCCAACATTTTCACCCTTTGCATGTGTATTTACAACCTTTGATTTGTATATTTGATAGGTTTAAAAGTGTTGAAAATTGGAAATCAAGTCAACTAGGTTCTTCAAGTCAACATATAATTATTTCAAGCATTTTGAGTGTTTTCTGTATGTTTTCTTGCAGAACTGACTCCTACAACCCAACATTCAAACATTCTAAAATCTGGTGTTGGAAGTTGTCTTATTTTCCTGAAATCGAGGAGTTGACTGATGCACCACGCTTGGTGAATGAGTCACACTTGAGGTCTAAATATTAGTGTTTTGTCAGATCTTGGATCCCAACTGTCAGAAATTAGTTCTCAACATTTTTTCATTAGTAGGAGGATTGATTCTAGACACTCTAGATAGATCATATTTCATCTAGGTGCACTCAAATTTATCCCTGTACCTTCTGTTGTACATAATTTCTTCATTTTCATAGTTATTTACATATCATAATATGTTTTCAAACATAGCTTAAATTACACTTTTTTATTCATTTAGCTCAATTCAATCAATCAATTGCACTTAGTTAAGATCATTTACATCATATCATATAGCATACATCATAATTTGAGTGTAACATAAATATTTTGGACACAAATATCTCTCTTTGTAGGTGAAAAATATTAGGAAGAGAGCAAGCATTTTGGGTTCCCAAAATCAATGTCATATTTTGGTGAACTCGATTTTTGAAAATTTTAAAACTTCTGATTGCATTCAAACTTTGCATCCTAGTTTCCATTGGAATTAGCATTCAATTAGGACATTGATTTGTTATTGCATTCTAGGACCTTTCATTTCGCATTAGTAAAAAATTCATTTAGTTTTCATTTTTGCATTCAATTTCATTGAAAGAAGTAAAAATCTGCATTCTGCATTTGTAATTGCATTCTGTAGAACATTTAAATCATTCTTAAAATTCTGAAAAACACAAAAAAATTGCATCCCGAGACTCATTCACCACCTAGGGAGAATCAATCCCTTCGCATTTTTGAAACAACATTTTTGTAATCTCTTTGACATTTTTCTGCATTTCATTTTCAGTTCCAAATTCTCTATTTTTCCTCCTTTATTGCATCTTAGTTTCTTGGCATCATGGCATTTTCTTTCAATACATTTTGGAATTCTCTAAAATCATTGGTTGACATGTCTAATTATACCTTTTGTTGTGACCTTAATGACCTTGAACAACCTCATTCTCCTTTAACTCCTTGTGATTTTCCTCCTCGTGATGTAGACATTATTGGAGAAAATGATGTTAGCATGTAAAAGTTCTACAATGATTGCCTTGAAAACCTAGAAGCAAATGCAACCTTTTATCCCTCTATTAGATCACAAGATCTTCCACCTATTACATCACCTGATCACTTTTCTTATTTATATCTTGAAGTCAACAATAGATCTACGGTTCCTCCCTCAAGTGGACCTAGTCCCTCTCAACCACCACACTCCCAACCATTTTATGAGAATATAGTCACAAACATTCCTATCAACCTTGAAGAAACATATGGGTAAGTGCACCAAGATGGTCACACTTTTGTGGCCAAACAAGAAAAAAACAAGCCATAACGCGTTTGCGTTATAACGCGTTCGCGTTATTTCTTTTTAAAAGCAAAAAAAAAGGGAATCCATATATCATTTGTCATTTCATTTTTTCTGTGTTTTAGCTCCGCCCATGGCCAAAAAATCTATTATATGCACTTGCGTTCTTGGAGAAGTGATTTCTTCAAAATTCATCAACAACAATTGGATTTTCTTCACAAATATGGCGCCACGATGATGAAGAGATGCAAGAGGTAAGTATTGTTTGGTATTTGTTTTGAATTTGTTAGTTTTAAATTGATTTTGTTTGTTTTAGTTTAGAAATAAATGTTTTTTTTTTAATTTGTAGGAAATCCTCAACAAGAGGAGGAAAATCCTCAACAAAAAGCCTCAACAAAATCAGCCTCAACAACAAAATCAACCTCCCCCACCATTCTCTCAATACCCTCCTGGCACTCAAGAAAATTTGAGGAGTGAAATTGAAAACAATAGAAAAGAAGTTGAGGATCTTATTAGTAGGTTGAGTGATCAAAATTATTCAACCACAAAAAGAATACATCTAACAGATTCATTGAAGGATTTGTTAAAAAATGTAGATGCAATTACCCAACAAATATCTGGATGGCAAAATAGGAGGCAAACATCGAGGGCATATTATGCAGACAAATTATCATATAAAAAAGTAAAATATTTAAAGATTACTAAAGGCAATTTGTGCTCTCTATTCACTGACCCTAGAACAAATCAAAATCTCACCCTCAATAAAAAGAGGTTTCCTATTCATTGGTGCCACCACCAAGAGATTAGGAACCATTTTTATGACAGATGGTATATGGTCTTTGATTACCCACTATGCAATAGCTGTGAAGTCCCCAATATTTTCTTAGGAAATTATACTGTGAGTTTGTATTGAACCAAATCTCAAATTATTTTGATATGAGAGAGTTTTAGGGGAGAGGTGGGGGGTTAGCACAGGATAGGCCCGGTGCACAGCCGGATCCTACACGACAGGGGAGATGACCTCTCGCTAGGCCGCCTCATGAGAAGATTGTGATGCCTGCAGTTGCAAAGGAGAGTGCTAATGTAGAGACTTTGCAGGAAATCACATCCTTGACTCAGAGTGTCATCCACCACACTAGCCCCATTGTACAACACAATCCAGGGGAGTCTTTAGGTGGTGGCCTTCAAGGCCATGTGTGTCGATCTTGCGGAGCCACTTCTTCGTATGACCCTACCAGCCCTCAAGAGGGTGATACACAGGATCCATATGCTTCTATGCATCTTGATCTATATGCATCTACGGGGATGGAGAGGGTATCTGACATTCTTCATGATGCATATGGTATTGACAGTTAGGTAAAATTCAACATGTTCATTGAATTTAGTTTATTAAATTTTGATTGTGAAATGCAAGATTAACTAATTTAGTTTTATTATTTTAATAAAATTGTAGGGTCACAGTGTTGACCCTGGGTACACCAGTCAATCTACTTATTTTTGCAGTACACCTATCAGTGGGGTATGTAAAGTTAGTAAACAATTATAAATTTATTACATGTGTTAATATTATTGTTTTATGAATGGTATTTTAATATGTGATTTTGGATTTTGAATAGGGTGTTGTTGGAGGTTTCAAGGAAACACCTCCGAGTGCGAGTAGATTTTCTCAAACTTTCACTGAGGTAATATAGAATAAAGAGAACTTAAAGTTAATGAATTCTAAGTTTAATCTAGATTTGTGTATATATAGTCATAAGAGGATATGGGTTCACTAGGTTATTATTTGAAATCTTTTAAGAATGGTCCTTCCATGATTGTTTGTCTTAGAATTCCTACACTAGCAAGCTATATATAATAAAACTTTAACATGGAACTGACAAAGGTAGAGCTGCATTCTACTTCATCCTATATAATTTTTTGTGATGTCAATGTAACCAAGAATAAGACTATGGATGTCCTACATGATGTCAATGTAACCAAAAATAAAACTTCTATCCTTGACCCTATCTATCATCCAAGACTCCTTCAATATCTCCTAGATGCTTGGAGATGCTTAAGACTAGGTCAAAATACCCTATATTCTCTTCATTTGTTGCATAGCTCATCAAGTTTCCCTATATGTTCTTTAACTAATCATGATTGCATGGAAAGAAGTTATAAGTACTCATTAAACTCTCAACTATTGGAGCCTCCTCAAACTTTCCCATAGGACGTGGAAAATGCTTAGAAATTATTAAATTCTCTAATAGGGTGTGGGAGATCTTTTAGGAAAACATTTGACATGAATTTGATCCATTGAATTCTTCTTCATTCTTATATATTCCTCAAATATACCTTGCAATACCCCTATCATACCTAAATATACTACATTCATGTCCTTGTTAGCTAGCATGTAGGTGATATAGTATGGTCCATGAATTTTTATGTCTTCTTTTTTCATTTTTCTATACAGTCCTCTTTTATCTCACTACTAGGTCCTCACATAAAAAGAAAAGAAAAACATTACTTCTTTTTCTCATCTAAGGCCCCTAAGGTTTTAAACCCCTTAGATGCAAGGATTCAAAGCACATCAACCATGTGGTACAAATGACTAAATCCCAAAGACGATTTGTAATGAAAGAGTTTGGAAAGGTAGAGAGAGCTACACTAGTCCGGGAGAAACTTCAGCTTCAAAAACAAAGCCAATAGGGGCAGACATGTGTTGGGGACAACATTTGGTGGAAGAGGAAGAAATATGACTAGAACTCTGAGGCCCACCATACTGGATTTTTATATTCAACCATGAGAGTAGAAGAGAGAGCTGATATCATGCATCAAAACATTAAGCATGCATTCTTCCAGCCAATGGATAAGGAGATGATTACTTTTCTTCATTTTCATTTGCATAACCATATCACGGCGTGGGAACAATGAAGACCAAGGATGTCCAGTTTTATGTGGAGGTAATGGATGTGGTCCAAACTTTAGGAGGGGAAAGAAGGTCAATGTATGATCTTGATGAATGATAGAAGAGGGGTTGGTTAGAAAAACCAAAGGCACCTAGTCATGAGTAGGGACCTATAGGTTAGATTGGTGAAGCAAAGCACCAAGGAGGTCTTACAAGGAAAGGCCTAAAGCAGGTACATACAAGGAAAGGCTCCTACCTACCTGCTCCTCTTCCTCTGTTTGAACCTCCTTAAGGTCCTCTACCCCTATTATATCCACCTCTTGTAGATGTTTCACCTCCATGCTCTATGATTTTTGACTCTCCTTGGTTTCTTTGGTCATTACCTCTACCTTGGTAGCCACCACGCTGTCCTCTTTGATCTCTTTGATCTCTGCCTTTGCCTCTTCCCTTAGAAGTCTGATCTTACTTCCTCTTACTCCTCTCTTCAATATTTAATTCCAATTGATAACATTGGTGCACTATTTTGGGGCTTAAGAGAACCATCTCCTCTTGAATTTTCCACTTCAAACTATTGAGATACCTTGCCACCTTGATACTTTCATCCTCTATGACATTGGACCTCATGCAAAGTCTTTGAAACTCCTCAGTATAAGAACTCACATCTTGATCTCTTTGCCTCAAACTTTGTCTCCTCTTATGCAAATTAATTTCATAGTCTTTAGGTAGGTATGCTTCTTTCACCTTGGCAACCATTCCCTTCCAAGTAGAGATAGGTTGCTTGCCTTCCTTCTCCCTCTCTGGCTAAATGAATTTCCACCAAGTTAAGGCGGAACCTCTTAGTCTTGATTTAGCCAACTTTACCTTCTGTGCTTCAGTGACTCCATCACACTGAAAATGGTGCTTCTTGGCCGCTCAAACAGTTATTTTTCCAATGGGCCCTTCTTGGCCGCTCAAACACAAAAGGAGCATGTTTTTGCAAAAAATGTCAATAATTGCAAAAACCTCCATTCCTAAACTTTGGACTAGAACCTTTTTGTTTCTCACCCATGGTCAACATGACCTTAGTAGAAAAAATCATTCCAACCACAAAAATTCCTGAAGGCATACATCTAAGTCATAAACTCATTCTATACTTCCACATTTTTCCTAGTGTGCTCTCTATTGCTTCCTAGGTGCTCCTGCACCAATGAAATTAAGGAAGAACAACAAGAGAGGAACAAGAAAAATAAAATCAATACATACTTTGAAGGATTTTTCAAGCGAATAAGAGAGCTATGGGAGCAACCTCATCTAAAATATTTTGAACTAGAGTTTTCTATACCATTTAGAGAGCTTGGTTTTCATGGAGTTCCTTTCAAATCCTCTGCTTTTATTGTTCCTATGGTAAATTTTTTGGTAGAGTTGGTGGAATTACCTTTCTTAGTAATCACTATTAGTGAGATTGAGATTGTTAACCTTGAGAGAGTAGGACTTTGGAAAAAGGGATTTGATATGGCTATTGTTTTCAAATAATTAAAGCGAGATGTACTCCATATGTACGCCATTCCTAAATCTTCACTTGATGGCATCAAGGAATAGATGAACTCCATGGATATAAAGTATTATGAAAGTAGAATGAACTTGAACTGGCAACCAATTTGTAAGACTATTACTAATGATCTAGATAAATTTATTGAAGATGTTGGTTGGGAATTTTTGAATATGGAAGCTAGTGATTTTGATTCTGATAATTCAGAAGAGTCAGATCAAGGATATGAACCCTCTAATGTAGAAGAGGGATCATAATTAGATTTCATATAGCCACCATCAAGAGTGTTACAATCCAATCAACAAGATGGAGGGAATTCTTATATAAGGATAATTTTCAATGTTGCAGGTACTAGCTTTAATTCCAACTACAATGGCAACATTGAAATTCCCTAGCAGTATTTATGTTAAGAAAATTTCCTTTAGATGCAAGGATTCAAAGCACATCAACCATGTGGCTTAATTTATATCATAAGTTGTACCATGATGTTCACTATGCAATCCTCTACTCTTTCGACTGTCAAATGTGCCACTGCCTTGTCATTGATCACCATCATATTCTCCTTTTCATGATTATTTTCTCTATCATCTTTGGTATAAACTCTTGACTATTATATTAACTCAAGTGAGGAAACTTAAAAATCATAATAATAGGCCAAAGAAAGAATATTCAGTCTTTTCACGGTAAAAGGAGACCTCAATTTAATCACTGTCATCCTCAAAAGGTTAATTCCATTGTCAAACATTTATTGCATATCTTAAACTATGACAAGCATTTAATAAGGGTTTTGAAGAATAGGCCCTTGACAAGTTAGCTCCATCATTTTTTATTGTCGTTGTATCTTTATTTAGCTCTTACTCCATTCCTTGCAACAATGATACTTGGATTTGTCATACTTAACTCAGTTGGCTACTATCAAAGCTCCTTTTGACTAGATCATCTCTTCTTCTCATATTGGTTGTCATATTTTACATTGTGTTTTGACACTTTTTCACTTAAAATTTGTCCTAAAGGGTCTTTTTTTTTTCAATGTGATTGTCCCAGGTTATTGCTTTTTAAAAAATTGATAATCATATTGTTGGTTACATTGCATTACACATCATTCAAACTCAAAGCATTACTTCAAATTCGATAACTATTTTGTGATTGAATAATTTGTTGTTTTATTTTCAGATGTTGGTGAGAGAAACACCACCAAACGTAACAAGGGTAATGGATATCGGTGTTTCTACTGCAATACAATCCTCAATGGCTCTGATAGGGGAGGTATGAGGCAAATTACTAAATTTCAATTTACATTCGTTGTTATAGATGAACTAGTTCTAGTGAAAAATCAAACCATGTTATTGATTCATAGTTTAATTCCTATTCGGATGGTTTATACAGGGCTCGAGCATGCCTGAGCATCGGCGTGCAAATATTTCCATCGAGGAGAGTGATCGTCAGATGGCTGTAAGTGATTAAATTTTGTTAAATATATTAATTTTTATAATGTAATTTCTATATATTAATGTCTTTACTTCTTACCGTAACAGTTGAAACTTGACCAGGAGCTAAACCCTAGGAGAAGCAGCAGGAGCACTCCTCAACAGAAATAGGTGATAGATTTATAGCCATCGAGTCACCCAAGAAAGGGAAAGAAAATTTTATTTGAACCAGAGCATGGAGAGAAATGAATTTTGAATGTAGAGCCCTTTGTTGTATGCCTACATGGAAATTTTGTACATATTTGTAATTGATATATTTGACATTGTATGCCTATATGGCATTCTCGTAAGCCTATATGGCTTTTTTGTAACTATATTTTATACTTATATTGACATATATTGATGTACATGCATACATGGCTATTTGATTAATACAAATCTTTTTTATCGATGGTGTCCTTATTTGCATTATAAATTCATGGTTTAATAGATGAGTTACATGTATTCAAGTGTATACTTTACAACTTACGCACATATACTTTTTGACTTACGTTGGAACATCGAAAAGTGTGAAAATTTGTGTCTGGAAGTCAAAATGCCAATTTTGCAATTCTCGGTTCTTGCATACTCGATCTTATGGACTTATTCCTTCCTAGCACATATTGTGAATATTTCTCATTTGGTGCAGAAGACAAATTCCTCATTTTTGAACCACTTTTTCTTGTTTGCCTTCCACATAGAAAAATGTTCACACTTTTCAGATTGATCAATGATCAATAATGGCTGATTGTAAACACTTGACATTTTTATGTTTTGAACTTTAATTTATAATTTTGTAGTTTATATTCATAACGTTGATTACATTGCATTGCACATCTTTCAAACTCAAATCATTGCTTCACATTGCATAACTAATAACTAGATGTTGATAGATGACAAAATTTGAATTACAATATAGTTTTTACAAAGTCAACCTAAGCGCTTATGCGCCATTTAACATTGCATAACCACCAACTATGAGCAGCCGCCAATTGCATTTTCTTGTCATGGCATTCTATGAGACCACATTTCTTTTCGAGGCATTTTTCAAACGCCAGACACCGCTTTGTCTATACTACCACATTTTTGATACATTGCCCACCAAAAGCATTTTGTCAAATAGTTCAAGTGTTGCCTTTGTTGCTATGGTCGAAAGCCTTAAAAGAAAGTTACTGAACAGTTATGCATGCTTGGAAAAATCTATCAAAGCATAATAGTAAGCATATTTAGATACGGTAGTTGAACTTTTTAGGTCATCTCGAAGAATGAGAGCCCATGATTCGATGGACGCCATGACACCCTAAAAAAATTTTGATTGTCATGGCATTCCATCGTGTCATGAGACCTCATTTCTTTTGAGTTATTTTTCAAAGAGTTCATCATTAAATTATGATATTGAAAGCATTATTATGCTTTTGATAGATTTTTTCTAAGCATGCATATTTGATTGTCATGGCATTCCATCAGTCATGAGACCTCATTTCTTTGAGGCATTTTTCAAAGAGTTCACCGCTTTGTCTATGCTAAATACATGCTCGCTACATGTCTATCAAAGCATTTAGCCAAACAGTTCATTACCTTGCTGCTATGGCTAAAATCCTAAAACAGGGGCTTTCGAACAAGCTATGGATGCTTAGAAAAATCTATCATAGCATAATAGTAAGCAATAACATAGACAAGGGAATGAACTATTTGAAAAAAAATGTGTCAAAGAAATGTGGTCTCAGTGGGTGGCAGAATATCAAACAGTTCACTTGTTGCTATGGTTGAAAAGCCTAAAAATAGGTGCTTTTCCTAAAAGAGCTTACATGGATGCTTGGAAAAAATCTATCAAAGCATAATTATTGGAGCAATAGCATAGAAAAGGCAGTGAACTGTTTAAAAGCCTCAAAGAAATGTGGTCTCATTTAGATGAATGCCATGGCAACCATAGCAATTTTGCTGTCATGGCATTCATCATGTCGCTCCATCACCATGAAACCATTACTTTTTGAGGCACAAAGAGTTCATTGTCTATGCGCAACACATTTCCATACATGTCTATCAACGATTTATCGTCAGCCATTTCTTTGCTGCTATGGCTAAAAGCCCAAACAAAGCTGAACAAGCTTATGGATGCTTGGAAAAATCTATCAAAGCATATTATAAGCAACAAGCTGATGCAATACAAAGATTGCCAAACCACTCAACAGGCCCATTCAAACTACCACAATTCAAGTTACATCAGGCCCATATCACTGAGACATAGCCCGAACAATAGGAGGAATGGCCTATTTCAACATACTACACTCAAACCCTTAAGGGATCGATCTAGTTGAACATAGCTCAGAGTGATTCTTCCTATTTGGGTGTGAAAGAGGACCATTCCTAGCCTAAACATGCCTATTTAAATGCATTGGAATAGTCCGTTTGGTCACACGAGTTGCAAAATAAAAATTGCACCACCTTGCAACTTTCCACTACTTCCATCTGACACTTTTTCCATCAACTGAAAACTGAACACCACGGGAAAACCACTCCAAGATAACGAAAACAAAGAGAGGTTATTGTAGAGGGGACCAACGCGATCCCATAAGATCATATGAGAAGTTTCTAAGCATCACGGTGTTTTAGTAACCTCATGCTGAAGTTTGCACCCATTTTTCCCTTTGGACCCTTAAGGGATTGATCTGGTTGAACATAGTTCAGAGCGATTTCGCGTGTTTGGGTGCGAAAGAGGACCATTCCTAGCGTAAAAATTCCTATTTGAATGCGTTGGAACAGTCCATTTGGTCGCACGAGTTGCAGAACGAAAATTGCACCACCTTGCAACTTTCCACTGCTTCCATTTGACACTTTTTCCATCAACTGAAAATTAGACACCACGGGAAAACCACTCCGAGATAACCAAAATTGAGAGAGGTTATTGTAGAGGGGCCCAACATGATCCCATAGGATTAGACAAAAATGTATCTAAGCATCACGGTGTCTTAGTAACCTCTTGCTGAAGTTTGTAGCCATTTTTCCCTTTGGACCTTTAAGGGATCGATCCGGTTGAACGTAGCTCGAAGTGATTCTGCATGTTTGGGTGTGAAAGAGGACTATTCCTAGCGTAAACATGCCTATTTGAATGCATTTGAACATTCCATTTGGTCACACTAGTTGTAGAACGAATATTGCACCACCTTGCAACTTTCCATGCTTCCATTTGACACTTTTTCCATCAACTAAAAATTGGACACCACGAGAAAACCACTTCGAGATAATGAAAACTGAGAGAGGTTATTGTAGAGGGGCCCAACATGATCCCACAAGATCAAACAAAAAGTTTCTAAGTGTCACGGTGTCCGAGTAACCTCGTGCTGAAGTTTGCAGCCATTTTGCCCTTTGGACCATCGATCTGGTTGAACGTAGCTCGGAGTGATTCCGCGTGTTTGGGTGTGAAAGAGGACCATGCCTAGCATAAAAATTCCTATTTGAACGTGTTGGAACAGTCTGTTTGGTCACACGAGTTGCAGAACAAAAATTGCACCACCTTGCAACTTTCCACTGCTTCCATCTGATACTTTTTCCATCAACTAAAAACTGAAAACCACGGGAAAACCACTCCAAGATAACAAAAACCAAGAGAGGTTATTGTAGAGGGGACCAACACAATCCCATAGGATCAAACAAGAAGTTTCTAAGCATCACGGTGTCCAAGTAACCTCATGCTGAAGTTTGCACCCATTTTGCCCTTTGGACCCTTAAGGGATTGATCTGGTTGAATGTAGCTCAGAGCGATTCCGCGTGTTTGGGTGCAAAAAAGGACCATTCCTAGCATAAAAATTCCTATTTGAATGCATTAGAACATTCCATTTGGTCACACGAGTTGCAGAACAAAAATTGGACCACCTTGCAACTTTCCACTGCTTCCATTTGACACTTTTTCCATCAACTGAAAACTAGACACCACGGGAAAACCACTCTGAGATAACCAAAACCGAGAGAGGTTATTGTAGAGGGGCCCAACATGATCCCATAGGACTAGATAAAAATTTTCTAAGCATCACGGTGTCTAAGTAACCTCTTGCTGAAATTTGTAGCCATTTTGCCCTTTGGACCCTTAAGGGATCGATCCGGTTGAACGTAGCTCGAAGTGATTCCGTGTGTTTGGGTGCAAAAGAGGACTATTCCTAGCACAAAATTTCCTATTTGAATGTGTTGGAACAGTCCATTTGGTCACACGAGTTGTAGAACAAAAATTGCACCACCTTGCAACTTTCCATGCTTCCATTTGACACTTTTTCCATCAACTAAAAATTGGACACCACGGGAAAACCACTTTGAAATAATGAAAACTGAGAGAGGTTATTGTAGAGGGGCCCAATGTGATCCCACAAGATTAGATGAGAAGTTTCTAAGTGTCACGGTGTCCAAGTAACCTCATGATGAAGTTTGTAGTCATTTTGCCCTTTGGACCATCGATCCAGTTGAATGTAGCTCGGAGTGATTCTGTGTGTTTGGGTGTGAAAGAGGACCATTTCTAGCGTAAAAATGCCTATTTGAACGTGTTGGAATAGTTTTTTTGGTCACACGAGTTGCAGAACGAAAATTGCACCACCTTGCAACTTTCCACTGCTTCCATCTAACACTTTTTCCATCAACTAAAAACTGGATACACGGGAAAACCACTCTGAGATAACAAAAACCAAGATAGGTTATTGTAAAGGGGCCCAACATAATCCCATAGGATTAGACGATAAGTTTCTAAGCATCACGGTGTCCGAGTAACCTCTAGCTGAAGTTTGTAGCCATTTTGCCCTGTGGATCCTTAAGGGATCGATTCGGTTGAACGTAGCTCAGAGCGATTCCATGTGTTTGGGTGTGAAAGAGGACTATTTCTAGCATAAAAATGCCTATTTGAACGTGTTGGAATAGTCCATTTGGTTGCACGAGTTGCAGAACGAAAATTGTTTGCACTAGATGACCAAATTTGCTTGTAAGTGCTAAAACACTAAATCGGGTGTAACATGCAAACCAAAATGAATCATTACAAGATAAATATATTTTAGGGTACCCATTTTTGGCATTAAAAACATATATCAATTTTAGATACACTTGTTTTGGAACACATATCTGCTGTCCCAACTTCTTTGCTTCTAAAGAACCTCAAACATGCAGTGAGTTTTGCTTGTTTTGTGTGGATTTTTCTTATAGAGACACTTAGGAGTGATGGAAATGGTTGTAATTAGTCTGTACAAATTTGAATCAGGGCTTTGGGGTGAAGGGGTGAGCCTAGGTAATCAAAATCCTAGTGTGATCAACAAATTAAACCTTTTGGGGACAATGATACATTGGTCCATGGTTGTTCTTCCATCCACTGTCAAAAGGTGAGACTTTGGGGTCTTGTAGAGGCATATCATAGTTTCCTAAATTCAATAGTTTGAGCCTGGTATAGGCTTGTGTGTGTATTTTATTTAGATTGTCCTACCTTTCAAAAATCTATTGTCCCACCAAAACTAGGCCTGAATAGCCCCCTTTTCCGAAACAACCCTATTCAAAACTTATCATCTGACCATGAACTTTCTACAGTATCTTAAATTGTTCCCAAACCAAGTATTTTCTAGGTTTTAATCTCCTATGACACCCTCAACACACTCAAACACAAAACCCTCATGAAATTGCTCCAAAAATTAGGGCCTCTTGAAAAATTGACTTCCACACACTTCCAAAATCTTCTCTTTAACTTTTCACCATTAAATCATCATTCCTAAACACCTTCAACTCAAAAACATGCCCCTCATTAAGGTAGATCTCCTGCTGCTACACTTTAGGCATCATTTTCATGTAGTTTTCAATGTGAAATCTTGGTGTACACCCTATCATTCCTCCTTCCTGCACATTATTTTGTTAGATCTGTATTATACATGTAAGGATTGATCCATTTCACAAGTCACAACAACATTCTTTCATGAAATGGATCAAATATCCGATGGTAAAAATTGTTCCTTGACCAAACTCTTCATCCTTTCCCATATAGAAACTTTTTCCAACCCTCTAGCCATCCTATCATTCTGAAAACTAGTCCACCATGTCAGTGCTGTACCTCTCAACTTTGTCTTAGCAAACTTAACCTTCCTCTCTTCTTCCATCTCTTCAAACTCAAAATAGTTTTCTAAGGCATCAAGCCATCCTAACACCTCTTCACTATCCATCTTCCCCTGATAGATAGGCAACTCTATGTGACTCTTTCCTCCATGACCTTGTGTTGCTTTCAACAATCTTATGAACTTCCTTTCCTCAGGGTCTTCTATCTCATCTGTTGGTTGTCTTTGAGTTACCCGCACATGCTCTTCTTCTTCATCATTTTCTTCTTGTTCTCCTTGTTCTCCTCGCCTATTTCTCTCAAGGCTATTGATCCTAGCCTGCATAGCTATTGATCAAGGCTATTTATGGAATGAAAGTAGACATTGCCATGAGTTGTGATCCTAAAGGGTATATCAGTAAAATGAGGGTAGAGAGGGGTAGATCTCATATCTACCATCATTTCCATGCATCTAATGATGTGATAAGGAACCTCAAAACTAATAAGGAGGTCAGAGAAAGGAAAAGGAAATGGATGTTCATGGTCCAAACAAAATAGAAGAGGATAAAAATAATCTTGCTTATGTTATTCCTTTGCAAACTACAAAAGTCCCATGGAAATTATGGAGAAGATGTTTGTTGCCATGGTAGATGGGAATTTTTCCAACATGATGAAGTTGGCAGAGCAAGAGAAAAAGGGATGGAAGTGGGCTAACTTGTTCAACAACAAGCCTTGTCAACAGAATCATCAGCACAAGTTTCTCACAGCCAATCAATGCAAACTCTTGATGCACCCTTGGTTGATTATTCAAAGAATCCAAAAGAAAGGGGGAGTGTGCAAGAGGAGACTATGAAGAATGTTCCTAGAGATGAGGAAGTGAACTAACACTTCCCTTCTCCCCAAATCAATCAAGGTGATGAACAATTTCCTAAAAATAGGCTAGCAGTTAATTTTTATGATGAGAACTTTGTTCCCAATGATGTCAAAGTATTAGCTTGTAGCTAGTTCATGGATGATGATACCTTTGTTACTACAAATGACTTTAGAGACTTCATCATCAAAGTGAAGAAAAATGAACTTAATGAAAAATTGGATAATGAAAAGGAGTTGACCCATCTACGTATGAAGAGGTCACTCAACAAGTTATCTAATAAATAGATTTTCATGCTTATAGAATCACTTTGGAAGAAGGGAGGAGATTAGTTAAATAAAGTGGTATTCTTGTGTTTCTGATAGGGAGGGGGTTGGAGAATCAATCATAGATTCCTGCTCTAGGTCTTGCTTGCAATACCTCCTTGGTGTTTTGGCTTTCCACCTTAACCTATAGGACCCTTCTCAAATTTAGGTACCCCTAGTTTGTCTGGCCAACCCCACTTCTATCACAATTCCATCTACCAAGCTAACCTTGGTGCAATGCTCCAACTCTTCCTTAGCCCTTAATCAATCCTAAAGGCTAACCTATCCTCAACTCTCCATTAGTTCTTGCGGGGGTGTGGGAATGTCTTTAATGGCTTCAAACGAACCTCCTAAGGTATTTGAAGCTTTAATGGATTGATATAGCATCAAGACTTGTGTAGGATGTAGAGTGGTGTTTCTACAAGCTTTGTGTGTCATTAGATAGTCATTTTATTCATTTTCAAGCACTGTTTGTAAATAAGTTGGATTCCACACTGTTGCTAGTCTGAACCAGGCAGTCTTGAGAAAATGGAGGTTGAGATCACTTTCCCACCATACAAATTGTATGGCCCTTTGGGAATAGTGACTAGACTCCATGTGTGTAAATATGGTAGGATTTATGGTTTGTGTGAACACAGGAGCTGTTGGCAAAGTCTTGCCCTAGGCGAGCCAGGAAGAGTGCGGCTAGGGAAGACAAGAAGTGCAGAGCACATAACTTGCAGGGGTGACCAGTTCTTGATAAATTTCTTTTTGGAGGAGGTAGGAAAGTGTCTTACCTAGTTTCCACATGAAATAGAAAGCTCCATCAGTTCAATTGATGTGAGAACAAGTTGACAGTTTGAAAATAGCCAGAAAATGGCTTAAAACCCTAGGAAATGACCATTTTCAAGTTTAAGCATTGTACGGACAGTTAAAGCTTAGGACCGCAAAAATATTTTAGAGGTGTTCATAAGGTACAAGGACCTCAAAGAAATATTGAGGTGGTCTTTTGAAATTTTTGAGTAATAACCAGTTGTTTTGGTGATGGAGACCTAATTGGGGGTCATGGACTAGTAGCCTTCTTAACCCTAGATGAGGGTTTGGTGAAAGTGATGAAAAGGTGGAGTTTTGGTGAACCTTCAAGAACCCTAGGAGGTTGGTTTGAAGCCATTGAAGACATCTCTACACCCTTGCAAGAACTAATGGAGTGTTGAGGATAGATTAGCCTTTAGGGTAGATTAAGGGCTAAGGAAGAGTTGAAGCATTGCACCAAGGTTAACTTGGTAGATGTAATTGTGATAGAAGTGGGGTTGGCCAGATAGACCAGGGGTACCTAAACTTGAGAAGGGTCCTATAGGTTAAGGTGGTGAAACAAAACACCAAGGAGGTCTTGCAAGCAAGACCTAGAGTAGGAATATGTGATTGATTCCTCCAACCCCTCCCTATCACTCTTCTTCTTCATCATTGTCTTCTTGTTCTCCTTGTTATCCTCACCTATTTCTCTCAAGGCTATTGATCCTAGCCTACATAGCTTCTCTCTCCCTTCTCCATTGCCTCTCTTCCCTTGCTTTAGCCTACTCTCTTGTTGCTTCTTGGTCTCTTCTTTCCCTTCTCTCCCTTTCCAAGGTTTCCCTCAACTCCAACTCTCTTGCTAACTGATTTTTAGGTGCCATTGCTGATTCTTAAACCCATAAAGGACCTACTTACTGCTTGGATACTACTATGATGTAGAGGATATGGGACTCAAAACAAAACTCAAAGGCTTGAAGGTTTTTTCAATGAAGTAATCTCAACCATATTCTAAACAACATTAAGGAAAGAAGCCTCAAAGTGCACTTATGACTCCAATCTTTCTCCTATGGACCCAAACCCTTGGAATGCCCTTAAGGGACACAAAAAAACTTATCTTGAATGTTTTCAAAGCCCCAAACCTCTGACTCAAACAAAAACCCACTTTTCCACCTTGACTAGGCTTCCAGCCAACTAGGCCTCCAATGGTGGTTTTTTTGACTTTTCTAACAACTTTTCCAAAAGAATCACCAAAATAATGATTTAATTAGGTGTGTTTTGTGATGCTACACAACATACCAAAATATTGATAGCACTTGTTTCAGACCAAACCTTTCAAAAATCTGTTGTCCCACCAAAACTAGCCTAAATAGCCCCCTTTTCCAAAGCAACCCTATTCAAAAATTATCACCTGACCATGAAAATTTCTACGGTATCTTAAATTGTTCCCAAACCAAGTATTTTCATGGTTTTAATCTCTTATAACAGCCTTAACATGCTCAAACACAAAACCCTCATGCAATTGCTCCAAAAACTAGGGCCTCTTGAAAAAATGACTTCCACACACTTCCAAAATATTCTCTTTGACTTTTCACCATTAAATCATCATTCCTAAACACCTTGAAGGAATTTGAAGGAGGATTTTAAGTATGAAAATCAATGAATAGAAAATTTTAGAGAAGCGAGGGTTTCAAAGACCTATTAGTCAACCCACTCCCCTGACTCACAAGCATTCTAGGCTTGCATTGTACATGAAGAACAAAAGCATGCCATCTTATGTGTATTGATACTCCATGAACCTGCATTTGAGCTAAGGAAAGAGTGCAACTCACTCGATCTTGTTAGTGTACAACAATCCTCATATGGTGCAATGTTAGTATCATCCATCAACCAAAAAAATCTACAAACTAAAGATGTACCTTCATTACCTAGACCCATCAAAGCATTACACCACTTTCGTGATTGATCTTGCATCATCCAGTAGTACCTTTGATATTGATAACAACTCGCCTTCTTGATTATAATGTATGCTCCTGCACCGCCATGCTCCTCTTTTCCACATGTCCCGGCTCATAAATTTCCACATATGTTGAATACCTGTAGTGAGATGCATCCTGCACAACTAGTAGAACATGCACGTGTTCTTGAACTGTGCTACACAGTTATTCATCCATATTATATGCCAACTGTGAGTGATATGCCCTCTTTCCGAGCCAAATGGTTGTGTAGAACATCCGAAGCAACCTTGCACAACTATATGATGTGATCATCACTAATATAAAAGTGATACTCCCTCAATACCTTCCTTTCATCCTCTGTACTATCAGCTACATGTATGAATGCTATGTGCACAAATATCGAAACCTGTGTGGAGTTGTAATACTGTGACTGCACCTCATGTTGTGGTTGTAGAGTGTAGTTCTCTGCAAATTCAACCACTGATACTATGCTACCAAGTGGAAAAGTGTCCTTGCATAGCTTGAATTGCATGTCTAGCCATCGGGCTCTATGGGTATGCCTTGCATACTCATACACTAGATTCTCACGAAACATGGACATAAACTGATACACTAGAATTTTTTGAATAACCAACTCACACCTTTTTTCTTTAGACCCATATTTTGTACCATATTCCACTATTTTATACTTCCCGAACTCTACTAGTTTTTGTCCCACCTCATATGTGCTTTCCATATGTTGACATACTAGCATTCGTTGCAAGCCACCGCAATGCTCGCGTGAACCATCCAAGCATGTTGTCCTATAGAATATTTGGCCATCCTCTATTTCACATAAAATTTTTGATAAGAACTTTCTTGAATATTTTGGTGGGGCTTCTATGCCACAATCCTATAAAACATCGTTAGTGTGCAAATCTAAACATATAGAACGATAAACATCATAATGGTTAGAGAATTCAATATGCAGTTTACAACAACAAGTAGTGCATGTGTGATTTAT